>PVHY01030101.1:0-13705 GCA_004024945.1 Uropsilus gracilis
TTTTTCCCTTGCTGACAGGAAGCTCAAACAGAAAGTTTGAGGTAGTAATCATTACCTGATTCTGTTTCCCTGTTCCTAATTTTCTAATCTTGAGTTACCTTTTGCTATTTTACTGTATGTGCATTTGTTTAATGTCCTCTCAAATTCTTGGCAAGATAAGCTTAAGAAATTAAAACTAAATAAATGAACTATAGTAAGCAATTAAAGCTCTAATTGGTGCTTTTCTAGAACTTTCTACCCATCCAACGGAAACTACTATTTTTCCTCTGAAAATTTTTTACAGGCAGCAAGAAAGCTAAGGTCTTGCCTGATTATTTCATATCCTAAAGCTTTTCCTACTACATTTACACTGACATCTACAAACGCTAATGAATTTTCTCTCTGGGATAGAGATCATTAAGTCAAAGAACTGAAGCAAAATGGGCAATGAAAGATAGAACTTGTTCATACCCATAACAATAAGCAGTGATTCTAATATGCATGGCAATTTTTATTGAGTAGATGTAGCATATTGCAGCATCTGGAAACTCTTTGCTTGATTTGGGGATGTAATCAGTTCAAACCTTAAATATGCTCCTCAGGGCTTATTCCCTATTGATTAGAATTAAAAGAGGTTGCCTACATGAAAGCCTAGGGCACTGATCAGAAGCTAGACATGCCAAAGTAGTCTACTTAATCATGAAAATAAAGCAATTATAGTAAAACTCATTTCCCAAGGGAAGTTAAGGGCAATGCGTTGACTTGCCTACTTGCAGCATAATCTCACAAAACTGGAACATGTGACTGCTCTAGAAAACTAGGTTTATGTTGGCACCAGGTAATAATTGATGGAGTTCTTTTTATTGCCTCTGCTATGACCTTTTCTCCAGACACTGCCCCACTCTCCAGAAATGAAGCCCTGATGTGGGATTTGCTGCCATTTTACCACAGCTTTGTGATTTTCATAGTATGTCTCAGTAAATCAAGCAAACCTCTCTGTGGCAAACATTGCTGTTTACATCCAAAACAGTCCTGCTCCTGTCCTCCATTCACTCTGCTCTCTGTTTTCTATTCAGATAGCAACCAAGAAGAAACTGCCCAGACTCTCATTTGTCTCATTCTTTGCCTCCCATCTCTCTGCTTCCCTTTCAAAGTACATTCTCATTCTCACTAGAGGCCATGTTTCTTGTTCTGAAGTCTAGATACACTGACTGTATCGAGCAATGCCTGACTGACTGCCTGTCTTCACATCTTCAAAATTGCTATATGTTCTCAGTATGGTCTAGTTGGAACTGAGCCAATCATTACATGTCACATTAAAAATCAAACCCAAATGAAACAAAAAGCTATACAGATCAATTAAATTTGCCCTCTGATTTTTAAAAAGTCCCTAAAATAGAATAATCTGTTAGTGTAAATTGATTCTCACAGTAATCAATCCAAACACCAAAGTACCACATCTTCTTCTATTGCAGTCAGAAATAGCCATTAATACCATCAATACCAATAATAACAGTCAAAGGAATTAAACCCCCAAAATGGAGAAGTATAAACTATAAAATGCCCCAAATAGCAAAAACAATCCTAAGGGGAAAAAACAGAGAAGTGAGGGTGTCATATTACTTGATTTTATAGTATAAAGAAGCAATGCTAAAAACAGCAGTATTTGGCATAAAAATAGATGCATGGATCAATGGAAATGACTTGAAAGTCCAAATCCATAACAGTGAGAAAAAGCAAATCTGTGTAAATATTAAGAAATAATTTTTTAAAAAGCAATCATAATCATACAATAAGGATATATAAAAGGCCACATGCAAGAAAATGAAGTTGGGTTGCTCTCTAACATGATACACAAAAGTAAATTCAAAATGCATTAGAGATTTAGAAATAAGACTGGCAACAACAGAAAATATAAGGAAAAAACATTAGTGAAATGTTCCATGACAAAAATGATAAAGATGTTCTTCAGAATTGCAAACCCTATGGCAAAGGAAATAAAATAAAAAAATAAACAATTGGCATTATCTCAATTGAAAAAAAGCTTTTACAAAGCAAAATATGAGTAATTTTAAAAGAATGGGAGAAAATAGTTCACATTACATAACTGATAAAAGCTTAAAATCCAAGAGATATGAAAATTTATACAATTGAATGACTACAAAGCAAACAAGCCAAATAATCTGTGGTCAGTAAATCTGAACAGTGCACCACAAAGAATATCCAGAAAGCCAACAGATATAGAGAATAGTGTCCATTATTGTTTTTGATAAGCAAGATGCAGCTTAAAAACCACAATGAGATACCATCTCAAATGACACATATTTTTTAAAATTCAGTAAGTACTGTATAAAATGTAGACAGAGAAATTCAATTACAATATTGATGAAATGCAAACTGGTTTAATCATTTTTAGAAAGTCATCTGGATTTATGTTAAAACATAAAAATGGAAATACCATATGACCCAACAATCCTACTCTTTTGTATTCTTGAGCAAAGAATGTAAAACCACCAATCTAAAAAACTACATTTTCTACAATGTTTATTTCAACACTATCTACAATAGCTAGGACAGTGAAACAATCAAAATGTTCTTTGGTAGATTATTGTATCAAAAAAGATGTGGTATATCCACACTATAGAATTTTATTCAAAAATAAGGAAAGCAAAAAAAGCTGTCTTTTACAACAATATGAGGAAATCATACCTAGCAAATCAAATAAGAATGACAGAGACAAATATTGGACAACTATATAGCACACTATTTTTGAAAATGAAACAGTTATAAAATCCAGTAACATTAGGGAAAAAAATGAGGTTGCTGAGGTAAAAAGGGAGAGAAGTAGGAGAAAGGGCTGTGGTAATATAGGGACAAGATAGTGAGGGGGAATAAAAGACATAAATTGATAGAGAAAAAATTAAAGAAACTTCCTTTCAACATTTCTTTTAGGGAATTTAGTGTTTCAAACACTTTCAGCTACTTTTTGTCCAGGAAGACCTTTATTTCTCCTGCACATCTGAAAAAAGTCTTGCCAGTCATACTACTCTTAGCTGGCAATTTTTATCTTTAAGTACTTTAAATGCATCATTCAATTCTCTTCTTCCTTGCAGGGTTTTGTCAAAGAAGTCTGATGTAAACCTAATAAGAATACCTTTATAGGTTATCTGTTTTTATTTCCCCAATGACAGCCAATAATCTGTCTTGAACTCTTCATATTTTTACAATTGTGTTTTACATTACAGTTGGATTAACTCAGTTTTATGACCATATATTTAGTTTTTTCCCCAGTTTGGGAAATTTTCCTCTATTATTTCGTTAAATGAATTCTCTGCTATCTTCATTTTCTCTTTCCCTTCAGGAATATCCATTATCCTCATGTTGTCTTTCCAAGTGGAGTCAGATTGCTCTTGACTTTTTTTCACATATTTACCTTTCTTTTTCTACCTGTATCCTTTGTGCATTATTTTATTCAAGGTCACTGTTTCATTACTCCCTTTTGTCTATCCATTTCCATAGTTCTTCCCAGAAATTTTTTCTCCCACATTGTTTTTTTAACATTATCTGTTATTTTCTGTCAGGAACATTCCATTTCCTCCACATATATCTCTACTTAGTCAAGGATGGGTGCCTCCACATCATACCACTCAGCTCTGCCCACACTAGAGCACAGCCCAAATAAGAATACTGCAGTTTGCATGGCATCTTCTTACCCCAAAGCCTCTGATTGTTTCTTGCCACCCATCTCTTGTTCAATGAATCATGATGTACTTCTATTTCCCTTCTGGTACTATCCATTTTAGTATACAATGTTCAGGAAATGTCCCAGTTTTGCAATAAGAGTCTCTGTGTATAATTCAGGTTAGGGTTAATTTTCAATTTATTGTCCCAGGAGTGACAAGCAACCTCCTTTGACAATATCTTGACCTTCATCAAAACCCATAATTTTGTCAGTGATTATAGAAACTGAGATCCTGCATGTTGTTCTGACTCTAGTCAAAGCAGGAAATCATACCTAAGGTATCCAATTCACAATGACCATTTTTCCATGAAACCATGTTGCTTCTTTTATATACCAAGAAAACTTCCCTAAGCATTCTTACCACTGACTTCCCTATTGGTAGCAAAATCACAAATACCCCAGGACATCACAGATTGCTAATTTCCTTTACATTTCTCAATTCTTCTGCCCTCATTCAGGCCATTTGTACCAACTAACACAATTACTTTCACCTATAAAATTGCTGACACACTAATATTTCTAATTTACTCCCCTATATTGCCACTACTTTATGCAAAATCCTTTTGCAACTCTTCATTCTCTATAAACTAACTATAAATTTAATATTCTCCCCATGATGATTTATTCTCTTTCATTACTTACTCCTCACATCATCAAGTAGAAATTTGATTTATTATGTAAATAAAATACTAAACAATGCATTAAATATTTAAGTTAATTTACTATGAAAAAAAATTCAATATCTTCAAGGAGTTTTTTGTGAAAAAGATTAGCATTCTGATGTAGAATTGGCCATCAGCAAAATTAATGATTTTCTGCTAATTGGGAATCTAAAATATTGCCATATAATCTATCAGGTATTGGGAACAAAAAGTAATTAAGACATTGTACTTAACCTTGAGAAATTCATGATTTTTTAAAGAACATGAAACCATGTACAATTAATTCTGACAGTAAGATGGATGCCATATCAGGAGTAGTAATAAAGTTTTGGAATTTTTGTCACTACCTCCCCACTTGCCTTTTGAACTTATACTTCTCTGTACTTTCCATCTCTTTCCAATATCCTTTTCTGTCTCTTTCAAACGGCACCCTTCATATATTCCCCTCAAAGATCTGCAACATGCCATATTTTTTCCTTGCAAACCTTCCCTCATCAATGCTCCTTGCAAACTCTCAATAGAGTTTCTCCATTTCCCATTCCCTCACAGTACTTTAAGGTGATGGTAGGTAACCTGGCAATGATTCTAGTTTAAGTATTGAATCTGATGATGGCAATCTGTGACAGACAGCTTAGTTGAGCACCAGGGATATTTGGTGTGTGTGTTAAAGTACGAAAGCACAGAAAGGATATGAAAGTACAGAGCAACTTTTGAGGTCTGGTCTCTCTGTTCCTGCTCACCTACAACTTTTCTTGAGAATTTTATCAAACATGACTTAAGCATTCATTAATTCCAAGATCAAACAATTGCTACATGCAAGAAAACAGTTTCACCAACAGTTTTTTCCAGACAAAGCAAATTACAACCTATCAGAGGAATATAAGCAGATGTAGAACTTTCCCAGGGCAAGTACCTCCCACGAACATAGGGACCCTGGCTGCAGCCAGGTCACTTTGACCTGATAGAACTTCCAGCTGAGCAGGCTGTTCCCCAACAGGAATCAGATAATATTACATTTTAAAGGGGGCACAGATGACAATTTCATGGGGTACCTCTATCAAAGAACATTGAATTTTAAAGCAAACACATAGTAAAAAGGAAATTTCAGTCAAAAGGTCATTGGGAAAAATGTTCTATTCCTCAGTTGTTTCTACTCTCTCATTCTATTTCTCTGTCACTGAGACTACAGCTAAAGCAGAATGTAAGCAATCCTGAAGGATATACTACGTGGTACTCTAAGTGACTGGAAAGTGGTTATGTCTAAGGGCTAAATAGACATGACAGCTGAGGAACAGTGCTGATCAGTATGTTTCCATATTAGCACTGGGCATCATGAGTTCATGTCACTGTGCTCAGATACATGAAGGCCAGGCTAGAAGTCCAGAGTCATGACTATCAAATACAAAGTGTAATGGTGAGTCAAGTTCCACACTCTGAGCTCCTTGGTCTGATCAGCTCTAATGTGTACAGGGTGCAGTTTTTCAACAAAGAGTTGGATGGATAGATGTGGGGTCAAGATAACCAAGATAAAGAAGATGTCATCATTATTGATCAAAGTGCTTAATAGTCATTTAGTACTTAAAGGATAAACATTATTTTATATATATTATTATTATATATAATAATACATATTATATATAATAGTTATATATTATATATTATATATAAATATATATTATATATAATTATATATTATATATAAATAATATAATATATTAATAATATAATATAATAATATATAATATTATATATCATATATCATATATATTATTAATAATATATATTATTAATAAACATTATTATAATATATTATAATATATAATGCAAACATTATTATATTATATATATGTCTTGTTAATATAGAACGAGAAAAAAATCTATTATTTGTGGTTTAGTAATGACACACAAAAGAAAACCTTATAAAGGTTATTGCGTAGTTGATTCATTGTTTTGTTGATTAACCAGTTATCAGTAGGAATAGTGACAACCTTCCTCCCCAATAAAGTAGTGTGGGGGAAAGTATAGCCAGTTTATCAATGAGGAATAAAAGTATAAAAACAAAAAAAAAAAGATGGCAATTCCCCTACTAATTTGTAAGTATGCCTAATGTTTCTATTTGAATTTTCTGAGAACAAGTTGAGCATTATTTACACTCTATTTATTTACAGACCAGTCATTCTGGCACCCTCAATGGATGGTACACAATGAATATTTTCCTGTACATAAAGTTGTCTATGACAGATGACATAGAAAGGGTCTCAAAAATTCATAGTGTCTGTGGGGTATATCTAACCAGGACTGTACTAAGATCAAGAACAAGTAAAGATGTTTTCTACCTCTTATTTCTTTATGAATCTTGATTTTGATATTGTGTGTATGTGTGTTTAAGAGAACCATAAAGGGTGATAAGAGTCATGATAAAATAATTAGGTTTAAACAATGCTTTAAATTCCTCTCCAAAAGCGTGAAACAGAAGTTCAACATTTTCTTTCCCAATAGTTTATTAAAGAGTAGCTTACTCATTATTTTTCATAAGCAGTTTTCATAATATAGGTGCATGTTTATAGTAATTTTATTTCCTCTATTTTATATTTTTCTTGTCAGTGAATGGGGCAGCTGGGTGAAAAACAATTCCAAGAATAGATGAAAGATAAGAAGGAATCTATCCACCCACACCAGACCTTAAAAGTTAGATAAGCACTTTGTATAATGTGGTATTGAATAGGATCCAAAAAAATAAAAAGGGTGGAAGGAGAAGTCTCTCATTTGCAGATGGGTGTCAGGATTTTGGAAGTAATAGAATATAAAGTTCCATGTAAACAGACATTGATTTTAAAACAATCTGCTTGATCAGTACAAAAAAAGTTAGTAGAAAAGATTTTTAAAAAGACAGTGGAGGTGGATATGTAGGTGGTCCCAAGATTCAGAATGAGAAGTCTGAATCTGATGCTAAAAAAGTAGAGAGAAAAAAAAGAAAATAGTGATGTTTAAATGAAATATACTTAAACACTTGTTCTCTGAGAAAATACTTGGAAATAAAATTTTTAAATCACTTAATGGCACCTATTTAAAATAATAATTCAAAATATTCTAAGTCAATGGAATTTTTGAAATATAGAATAAAATATCTTCTATCATCACCTTCAAAAATGTACTGCTGAAGCTTCACACAAGCATAGGCCTAGTATCTAGCAAATCAAAAGATATTTTCTTTAAGATTATATGACTTTATTTAAATATTGACATGGAAAAATTAAGAAATTATTTATATGCATGCATCTAACTACTGAGTTTGATTGATTGGTGCTCTGGCAATAAGAAAACTGTTATCAACCTGTTCATCTCATTTCTAATCACATATTTGCAAGAGCACTACAAAACATATTTTGTGAAATCAGTGATTTTCCCTGTGCTATACTAATTGACTTAAATCTGTCTTTCACAAGGAAAAAAGGAAGGAAAAGAAGAAGATATAATGGAAAGGAAGGAATGGGAGACACATAAAGAGGTAGAGAGGATTGAAAGAATAGGGGAAGAATAAAGCAAGAATAACAGAGCAACAAATGTTGTCCAATGGGAACTTTCTCATCCCAAGCACATTTTATCAAGACAACCCTGCTTTGTGATTATTTCTAGGAGCATTTTTTTTAATGAGAAAAACTCACAACTAATAAAAGATGATGATTTGATTTTTGATATAGATTCTTAGATATATGACATAGCTAACTGGCCCTGCACCCCACCTTGGACTCCCCAAAATGTCTCTGCCCTCATGCTGTGGGGCCATGAGGTGCTTGACACACACCCTCAGGAGAGAGTGCTGTAGGGAGCACAGATGAGAGACAACCTCTGTCTGCCACACTTGCACCCATGGCGATTCACACTGTGTTCTCCAGGCTGCTCTTCACCAATGAATGAGAATGACGGTATACAAAACAAGTTATTTCTTGTTTTGTATTTGGAGCTAGAATTTCTCCAACAGACACTTTGGTACTACAACTTCCCATCGGCTAGAATGAACCTTCCTCAGAACCGTGCTAGGGTCCAGGATCTTACAGACCAATCCTCCTTTTTCTTTTCGTTATACAGATGGCAGGTCTGCGTTTGCAGTCTGGCCTTCTCCTGATCCCTTATGTTTATTTTTCATGAGTGTTTTACCCAATAAATGTCTTGCAGTTAAATTCCATTTTAGATTGCTTATTCCTCAGAGGACCTGAGCTGACACAAATGCGTATTCACAAGTGTGACA
The DNA here is from genome assembly GCA_004024945.1 of Uropsilus gracilis. Lineage (NCBI taxonomy): Eukaryota > Metazoa > Chordata > Mammalia > Eulipotyphla > Talpidae > Uropsilus > Uropsilus gracilis. Next base: position 8,633 of record PVHY01030101.1, read on the forward strand.
GTATTATAGTGACATGCTAGCTTTACAGCCAGATGCAAGCTTTGGCTCTATGAACAATTCTCAGCACATTCACTGTAACAGGAAAACCATGATAGGCCATGAAACACTCTACCAACATTTCCACCATTAATGATGAATCAAAACCACCAGATGGTATGCTCCCCACTGGAAAGCCCTGACTTCAAGTAAAACTGAAGACACACTGGATTCCTTATTGTGAGTTAACATCTGAAAGAGGGTTCATTCAAGTTAGCCCCAATCTAGTTCAGGAGTTTTGAATGAGAATGAGTTACTTAAAAGATGATACCAAAAAAAAATAAATAAAATACCTCTTTGTAACCCCAATGCTACAACAACATTATCACTCCTAAATTCTGGGATTTTCTGAACTTCTGAGAAAAGAGAAGCATTGACACAAACAAAGAAGCAGAAGCCAAGTTTCTATGAGCACAAACACATTCTCATACTTAGCTTCAATGACTAAAAAATTTCTTCTGGAAGCACCACTACCTAGTTCATATATCCTCACAATTTAGATCAAGTGTTTTTTAAGCTGGAAAAAGGAAGAACACCAAATCAGTGTTCTGTGATATTCTCCAGGGAATTCACTGTTTTCATAACATTTATTCTTATAATTTATATAAGATCAATATAGTATTACAAACATGAGAATAAAATAGACACTGTACAGTGAATGCCCATAATCCTATTGTACAAAGTTGATGAATGCAATACCATGCACATTAAACACATTGATAAGAGTTAAGAAAAATTTTTGTTCTAAGAGAAATTTAATAATCTAATCTCTTGATGGCATTTCTATGATTAGTTAGCCACATTGCTGTGCACCTTAGCGATTAATACCTTCTCCATTCAAAAATTTCCATTTACCTCTTCCACAATCTTCTACCTCCGATTTCAAAAATAAAAATAAAAAAGACCTCTTCCACAAAACACACTTATGCCCACTGGGTATCTCCTCCGAAAAGATTCCTGGTGCCACCTTCCTCCTGTCTCTTGTACTTCCTGTCTCTTGTACCTCACAGTTGTCTTCCACTCTGACAAAGAATCATTACAAGCAACATAGGCTTGGTATCAAGAGGCAGTAGGTAACAAGAATGTTGGAGGTTAGGAAATCAAGGTGATCATTTTTCTTTAGTTTGATCTTTAGAGGACCTATTGTATTTATTAATATAATCATGTAATTTTATCCATCATTTTGTTTATCTGATGAATTTGTATGTGTTGAAGCATTCCAGAATTGTTAGAATAAATTGGACTTGAGTGTAGCATATTTTTTTTAATTATTGTTGAATTTGTCATCCTTAGATTTTACTGAAGATTCTTGCATTTGGGCCAAGCATGGTGGCGCATTCCTGTATGTGGCAACCTAAGAAGCCACAGCCGGGACCAGGGATCACGGTTTGAGTTCCACTGAGGACACGAAGCAAGACCTAATCCCAAAAAAATAGCTGGGCGTGGTGGCACGCACCTGTAATCCCAGCTACCTGGGAAGCTGAGGCTGGGGATTGCTTGAGTCTGTAGTACCCTGGGCAATGTGAGCCTGAGGTCTCACAGACAAAAAGAGCGAGACCTAGTCTCCAAAAGAAAAAATATATATCTTGCATTTGTATTGAACAGAAATATTGGCTGTATTTTTATTTATTCTGTCTTTGTCTGGTTTTTGGTCTCAGCATTGTGCTAGATCCATAGAAGCATCTCTTCCTTTTCAAATTTTTTGAAGAATTTGAGAAGGATAAGTATTAGATCTTCTTTGATTGTTTGGTAGAATTCACTGATAAAATTATTTAGTCCTGGATTTTTTTTTTTTTTTTTTGGAGAGAATTTTTGGTACCTTTGTCAATTTCTTCACCTACCATTGAACTACACCGATTTTCTTTTTCTTCATGACTCAAACTTTGGTGCTTTTGGGATACAAAGTATGTATCCATTTATTTGTTTGTTTGTTTGTTTGTTTGTTTGTTTGTTTGTTTGTGACTAGGTCTCGCTATTTTTGCCTGTGGGAGCACAGGCTCAAGTTGTCCCAGTACCACGGACTCAATCAATCCCCAGCCTCAGCTTCCCAGGTAGCTGGGATTACAGACGTGTGCCACGACTCCCGGCTATTTTTCTTAACTAGGTCTCGCTAGTTGCCCCAAGCGGGATTCAAACTGCAATCCCTGGTCCCTGCCACGGCTTCCTAGGCTGCTGCTTACAGAAACCCGCCACTGTGCCCGGCCTGTATCCATTTATTTTTTTAAGTAATTCAATTGTTGGCATACAAGTATACACAGTAGTCTCATACAATATATTTCTGTGATATCATTACAATATCCCCTGTTTGATTTCTGGCTTTTCACTATTTTTCTCTAATAAGTATAGTGAAATTTTTGTCAATTCTGTTGAAATTTTTTCAAAAAATAAGATTTCATTTCATTTGCCTATGATATTTTTTTGTTTTCTGTGTTGTTTTTCTGCTGTCATTTTTATTATTTCCTCCTTCTATTGACATTATTTGTACAATTCCTTTAGTGTTTAGATTGTTTATTTGAGATTTTCTTCTATCTTGAAATACAACCTTATGCTTTAAATATCCCTTTAACTACTTTTGCTTCATCCAAAAGATACTGACATGTAGTATTTTCATTGTCATTCATCTCCAGAAATGTATTCATTTCTCCTTTGATTTCTATAGTGACTCAATAGTTATTCAGAAGCAAGTTCTTTAATCTGCACATACTGATGTTTTTTCACATTCTCTTCTTGTAACTGGTTTCTAACTTTGTAAAACTGTGCTCAGAACAAATGTTTGGTATGATTTGTATCTTCTAAATTTATTGAGATTTTAGAGGACTGAACCAAGATGGCATCAGAAAATGTTTCCTACTTTGCTCCTGGGAGGAAAACTTAAAAGTTAACCAGACCAATTCTACACACACAGATATTCATGACTAGGGAGCAAAATTAGAATACCTCTTGAGATTAGAGACCAGCAAAGACTGCAGGAGAAGGAACATAGAGGTTATTCGTGCTTTATTAAACAAGAGATTGCTGGAGGCTGTGATCTGGAGCAAGAAGGCTGTCACACAAACTATGGCACTGCTTGACCTGCAGCCAACTGGAAAAGAGAGATCAGTGGTTAAAAAAAAAAAAACATGACAGTGGGTTGGGGTATGCCAACAGGTTGGTTCTCCAATGAAAGAAACAAAGACAATGTACTAGGTTACACTCCATCTCTTCCAACCTCAGGACCAGTAAGGATCTCATGCAGCACACTGACAACATGAAGGCTGTAGACTCAGATCTGGAAACATGGAGAGCAGGATAGTTGGCGTTACCACAAAAATAAGCATCACAGACTAGAACAATTCTACCTGTAACTGAACCACCTCAGGCCTCTCTACCACTCTCTAACTGAACAGTTGTAAGAGTTGTAAGATCATTTCTCTAGACCAGAGAAAAGCTAAGACAAAAAAAAAAATCAAAAGTTTAAAATCACATGAAACAACAGTGCCAGCTGCTGGAAAAGTAAAAGCAATACAAACCTGTCAGCTACTCTAGGCTGGCAATGATAACTGTGGTACACACCCAGGGACTGGAATTTCTGATGTGGCTAGAGCTAGAAAGTCAGCCGCAGGTAACAGCCCTTGGGTGGGGCCAAGAGGAGGCAGGATCTGGGAAGTCATGGGCTGACAGGAAGGCAGTGGCACCCATTTTCTATCCTGTTATATTTTAGGGAGTCCACAGGGTACTTTCTGGCTATAGAGACTTCATTTGCTTGCTAGCAGGCAATTGATAGCTTGCAGGTCCTAAGCCTGTTTATTTGCCAGGTGGAACCCTCTTGAATATTATCTCTTAGTTAGCTGGACTCCTTCCTATGAGCAGGAGAAGCTCTCATCAGGGATGTGCCCTCAGAATCTGGTAGTATGTAGAGTGGGTTCCAAGATGTCACCCATGTGCAATGTAATTAGCAAGGTTGTGAGGATTTATCAAGGTGGTGACTTCTAGTGAATCTAACTCTGAATTAGTCCCTAGCGTTACTTGTCTCCCAGGCAACACTGTCAGGATAGTATCTGAAATTCCTTCCCCCTCAGGATTCTGTGCTATCCAAACCAGTATCCCAAGGCAAGAGGGAGTCTGCTCACAAGCTTATGTAAATTTGATTCCAACTTTCTATTTTATCCTGAGCTTTCTTATGTTCACTCGCTTTTGTCCCTTGGTTTAGGAATTCCAGGGGTTTGTCTTGACTATACTGAACTGTATGGTTAGGGTGCAGTGTGCTAGACATAACAATGCTCCTGTGTTCCCAAGGGAACATTTTATTTTAAATATCTCTTTCCAGTTGTGCCTCACATCTCCACAAAGGAGTTTCTTCCTTGAGAACATCTCACTTCCTCTCCTTTCTTTCTGGGGGCTGCCTTTTATCAATTGTTATATAAGTTCTGATTGTCTGAAACTTTCACGTCTGCTTCTGAGTAAATTCATCCATATTTAGCTGAAGAATTATGATCATGAGAGAAAGGAATTTCTCTGTTCTACTTGGACAAGTTCTGCCTGAACAAGTTCTTTCTCCTGAAGCTAATGTGTAGGTTTCATTTATATGACTTACATTGTGCAAACATGAGGAGCATCAAGGATATCATAGTGGTAGAATCATTCTTCTTTCAGAAGAAGTTTTAATTGCTATAGTTTTCTCCTGACACTTTTATTTAATTTGAAAAATAAGTTGAACTTTTTTCCTCAAAAATGTTAGTATGGTCTGGATAACATTCACTCATGGTATATAGCTTTATATATATATATATATATATATATATATATATATATATATATATATATCCAATATGAGAATGATGTAAGACTGAGGGGAGATATAAAATAAATACTAAATTTTAAAATTTTAAGCATCTTGGAAACAAATGTAAATAAAAGTGGACATCTGTACATTTTAGTGAATTACAGATTTCAACATAAAACTAAAGAAGACAAACATCAAAAGTGAAATATGTAAAAACTATGTTTCCATTACTTTATCATTTTATGTGGTTGCACACACAGATTAGATAGATAGAT
>PVHY01030102.1:0-13671 GCA_004024945.1 Uropsilus gracilis
TGAAGATTGGATCAGTTGACAACGTGACAATTTTCAGTGGGGTATATATGAAAATAGAATGCTTTATGGGTTTTGTACTCTTTTCATCGACTTCATAGTCATTAATTTAGCTTGTACTCCTTTAACTCTATCCGAATGTAATGTACTTTTGAAAAATTTCACAGATGATGATCTCAGTGATACAAACCTACTCAAAACAAAAAGTGCATCTCTTTTGCCTGATTTCTAGTGGTCTGCTGACGTTTTACAATAAATGAAGGTGCTTCCAAATGAAACATCAAATGATAAAAGATTAGGTTTCTGACTCTCAAAGAATATCTGTTAATGTGTTTATGAAATTATAGCATAAATAACACTTTACTCTCTTTTGATATATAATACAGAGTTTTAATTACTGGTCTCTGACAAGGTTGTGTGACTTAGTACTATTGCCTACACAGCAGATTGCTTTTATATCCTGGATCAAAACAATTCTCTTATGTTGACCTTGCACTCTAACATGAGCTGTATTCTATTCTGACATTGTGTATTTCATCCTCAAGAAAGCACCTAATAAATAAAAGCTTCAGTGACATGGGAGTGCAGAATTATTTTAGAAGTAGTAGTTTTGTTTCCTTCAGATGCGTATCCAGAGTGTAATTGCTGCATCACATCGCAGTCTTCTGTTTAGTTCTGAGGAGGAACCTCTACACTACTTCCATAACGGCTGCACTATTATATACCCAACACCAAACACAATAGTTGCCATTTCTGCATATGCTCGACAATAATGTAATTGCCAATTATTTTATAACATTCCAACTAGTGATAAACTATTGTGATTTGATATGCTTTTTCCAGATGATGGCTCATGATTTTGAGCAGTTTTTCATGTACCCTTTGTTTGTACCTTTTGTACTTTTGTTTATCTTCTTTTGGAAATTCTTCATTCTGATATACTGCCCAATTTCAAACGGTCTTTTTTGTCTATTGATTTACATGAGTTTTTACATATCTGGGATATTGGCCTTTTACTAGATGTATGGTTCCAAAATTTGTCATTCTCTGGATTACCTTTTCATTTTGTTGGTGTCTTCATTTGCTGCACTGAAGTTTTTAAATTTGACTATTCACTTTTTATTTTGATTTTGCTACTTTGCTCTAGTGTTAAATCCAAAACTTATTTCCAGATTGAATGTTTTAAAGTAGCTTACCCACAATGTGTTCTTAAGGAGTTTCATGGATTAAGTCTTATAGTCAAGCCTTATGGTTAATTTTCAATTTTATAATTCAGTAATGTTTAGGTCATTAATCCATTCCAACTAGATCTTTCTGTTCTGGATAAAATAAGAGTCCAATTTCTTTTGTAAGTGGAAGGTCAGTTTCCCAATATTATTTATTAAAGAAGCTAGCTATCCATTGTATATTATTGAGTCCTCTGTCACTAATTAACTTACCATATTTGTGTGGATTTCATCTCAATTCTTTATTCTATTCTTGGATACTGTGTTATGGAAATATATTTTTTGAGTCTTATAGATTTATAATGTCATCTGGTGTCAGGAATTATGGTGCCAAAAGCTTTGTTCTTTAATCTCAATATTCTTTGACTTTGAGATGTTCTTTGTTTCCTTACAAATTTTAGAATGTTTGTCCTATGTCTGTGAAAAATGCCTTTGGAATTTTTGTAAGGATTGCATTGAATCTGAAGATTATTTTCAGTAGTATGGCTATTTTAATAATATGATTTATTTTAGTACATGAGCAAAGAATATCTTCTGTGTTTTTATCTGCATCTATCATCAATGTCTTACAGTTTTCAGGGTCAATCATGTGTTTCATGTCCTTGGTTCAATTTATTTGTAGTTATTTTTTTCTTTGGTGCCATTGTAAATGAGATTGTTTTTTTAAAATTTTTCCCATTTTCTCTCAGTTTACTTATTTAAGAGCAGAACTCATTTTTGTACATCAGTATACAGTGGTATAGCGTTACTAAATTTGTTAATTAGCTCTAATATCTACTAATATCTTGTGTTCGTATTCCCTTTTGCTAAGCAATTGATTTTTGTTTCTCTTTGGTGTGTGTGTGTGTGTGTGTGTATACATACTAAAAAAGAATACTTCATAGGCTAAAAAATGTCTTTTGCTTATTTATTTCAGGTTGAACAACTTTTAACTTACAAGCATAGCAAATTTCTTTTTGCAATTAGATTTTTGGGACTTACATGACTTATGGAATATAAACTGTAAAATTCAGAGGTAATAAATGTTCCAGTCTCCTTGTACTGACTGAACAAGTAAAAGGTAGGGTTTTTTTTTTAAATTTTAAAAAGGGTTTATTAAATAAATAATGCACAAATAAGTGCAGAAAAAATTATCAGAAACTGTGCACCCCCAGAATGAGATAAGCAAATATTTACTTTCTCTATGTTTTCTACAGATATCAGTCCTCAGTTCCTCTCTTTTTCTTCCTTGTTATCTCTTCACATTATTATAGAACTAAGAAAACAACCTCTATCCCTATTTTGTTAACAACCACTTTGTATACTGGATTTAACTGTGGAAAATAGTATGGAGGTGTTTCTAACTATTAAAAATATATTTACCTTATATATTTAAATATAAATAAAATTAATATAATATAATATTATATAAATATAAAATAAAAATAAAAAACAAAATAAAAATAAAATAAAAATTAAAAAATAAATTAAAATAAAAATAAATATAAATAAAAATAAATAAAAATATATTTACCTTACCACCAATTCCACTCCTAAGTCTCTATCCAAAGAATACAAAATCACAAATTTGAAGGTATTTTTTTAGTACAGCAATATTTGCAGTAGGATTAGTTCTGGAAACAATTTCAATATCCATCAGAAGAGGAGTAGATTAAGAATATTTGATATATATATACAAAATTGGATACTATTTATCTATTTAAAAAAGATGAATTCTTGGCATTTGTGAAAACATGGATGGAATTAGATAATTTTAAAGTAGAATGTCAGAAGGAGAAAAATAAAAACTGATAACTTACTCATATATGGTATATATACCAAACAAACAAACAATCTGCAAAGGAACTATAAAGCAAATCTTTAAAAAAAAAAAACCTTTGAAATATAACTGCAGAATAGTGACTGCTAGAGGGGAGAAGGCTGGTAGTAAAAACAAAGGAGAAATGGGGCATGTTGGTCCAAGTTATAGGACTACAGCTTCACTGGATGGTGAGGATGGGATGGTACATATATCTGAGGTATTAACCTATAAGCCTTAATTATTCATAATATTGTAAACCAATGATAACTTAGCAAAGAAAAAACTGGTTGTGTCTACTTTGTATGAGTTTACTTCCATACACTGACTCAGTGGCATAAATTGCATAGAATCACTCAATAATTAGTCTTATGCTTTAGAATCTGTAATGAACAATGATTCTGTGAAAAACACTCCATTATTTACCTTCCTAATGTTGCACATAATATCACTCCTGATTAAACAGCATATTAAATAAAAGTCAGTGTAGCAGTGAGTGGAGGTGCTTGCTATGGACAAAAGATCATGAGTGGGTGATGGAAAATGTAGTTCTTTTACCTGCCACAATCACATGACCATTTACAGAAATAGTTACAAATTATTTTTATATTGAATTCATATATTTATGTGTATCATAAAGATTTTTACTTCCCTTTTTATTTGTTTACATGCAATAAGATGCTATCAAAGTTAATCTTATTAATTAATCATAAATTTAACACAGTGACAAAACTACCAGGTATGCATGGGAGAGTGTGCCTCAGCAAAAAGAGCTAAGAATTTTGCTCAGGTATGAAAATATGAATCTCACCCTTTTTGGAGGGAGGATTTGCTTGGTTTGGGCACAGCACCAAAGTAACTTAGCATTTTCTTAACTTCCTGGAAATACATTCCCCAGAATTTGTTTGCTTCTATTATGTGGGCATAGGATTAGCCACAGAAACTTATCAAAGATTTGGAATAACACTGCAATGCAGCTGCAATATTTTTGTCTTTGTAAGTTGGTGCTGGGCTCCAGGCATGGTGGCAATTCACACATGTTGCTCCAGACCAGCCAATTCATCTTACTGTTGACTCACAGTCCCTCCCTTCCACTACATGTCCACCCTCAGCTTCTCACTGTCTTTGGTCAGTTCTGTGTCACTTAAAGCACGTGATGTCCACTTCCCCTAAGGAACCGAATAATGCAACTGAGGAAGTGAGATGAGATAGCTGTAGACCTGGGTTCTAGTTTTCCTCATGGGTTCTAGTACAAGAGTATACACATCAGATTTGTCCATGCCTTGTCCTCACCCAAATATTCTTACTAGTGTTACTGTCAGTGGTTCATATAATTATAGTCCATTCTCACAAGAAGCTTTGCCCATATTCCCCTGTTTTCCCCCAGCAATTACATGGGACCTAGTCTTGTAATCAATCTCTTATTCCATATCACATATAGTGGTTCTGCTTTTCTGGTTATATCTTACTTGACACAAACTATAAGAGGTAAAGATCTAGGAATTCATTTTCATGATGAATCCAGATGATTTTACTCAATTTGTGAAGTGAAAATATTTAAATGTAGCTGTTCCTTGAAATAATTATTGGGCAATATTATTTCAACATTACACAACCATCCGTGTGTTCTGCATGACTGATTTTAACACAAACGTTCATAACATAGAATTCATTACCAACAAAGATATTCTGGATTCCTGTTTCCTAGTGACATTGAGAGCAGTTTTACTTAGAATCTAATCCCCTGGTCCAGACCACAGAGGAAGCTACCACAGTCACAGCTCTTGCCTGGTTGGGATGTGCAGGTGTGGTTTCAGCTTGGCTTCTCAGCAGGACTCTTTTCTCAATTCAGCTCGGAGTTTTTGTTCAGCTTCTTCTATCCTCTCAATTACAGTGAGTTCCCGAAGAGCACAGAAATACTTTGCTGAATCTTCCAGTTGTAAGGAATTAATTGTGAGGGAGATGGACTTGTCTGCTTTCTGGAAGTCTATAGAATAGCGACCCTGCTTTGCGTTGTTGGCAGAGGAAAGCTGATAAATAAGGAAATTCATCTTCCTATTGGGGAGTTGCTTGTACCAAACAATAGTGTAAGTACTAAAACTTGTTTCATACCAACATTTCACAGTGGCTACTTGCCCTTCCTGCTTGTATATAGCTGTCTGGTCTTGAGTAACTTTCTGGGCCAAACTGGATCCTGTGGGGAAAACAGAAAACAAACAAGATACAGTCAATTATATATTGTAAGAAAGAATTGATTCGTAATTGTTAGTAATTAACCATGTTGAAACCATCACATCCTGCTGTTCTCCAGTCCTCCTTCTTCCTCATCCATGTCAAACATCATCCACTGTTGTCTTTTCCTTCCCACACCCTGTCTGGACCCCTGCCTACCAGAGCAGGTGAAGGCTACCAAGGCCCACAGCAGGCTGGGAAGCGGCATGGGGTCGTGCTCCCCTGGACACATGTGTGTAATTGTGCCTCCAGCTTAAACCTCAGAGTCTCTGAGACCTGTAAGTCGTATATGTAGTTCCTGGGGCTGATGCCGCTCCCCACACGGGAAACAGAGTTTCTAATGTTGCTTTGCCTATCTGATTATGCAAAGATGAGAAAGGAATCTGGTTTGCACAAACATTTTTATAGTCTACTTATGGGTTCCTGGTAATTGAATGAGGCAGTAGGTAAAACACCACATGAAAAAATAACTTATTCTGCAGGTTTGCACTGAAAGGATGTGAAAATTGGATGAGTTGACAACATTAATAATTTTAAGTGGGATAAATTTGAAAATAGACTGCATAATGGATTTTGCCCTCTTTTTTTCTACTTGACATACATTGATAATTTTCAGTGTAACAATTTGGGAAACCCATTTAAAATATAATTATATATTTCCCTTCCTTACATCAACTTAATGATCATTCATTAACTTGCACTTATTTACTTCCATATGAATGTCATGAAAATTTTGTAAAATTCACAGATATTAGGTTTTTCAGTGAAGGCAATCCTACTCAACTGATTCTAAGGTGAACTATGTTCATTGATCCTTCCCTTCCCTCTAAGGGATAAGCCAGTAATCACCATTTCCTCCTCACCTACTCAACCACCATACCATGGGAATTAGTATCTTCACCACAGCAGCAATCACTGGCATCAATGAAGTCAAATGCACTTCTGACCTCAGTCATCTCTCTCTGGGTTGTACTGGAGTATCATGTGGTACACCAATAAAATCGTATTCATGGATTATATAGCTCTATATTTAATTTATTTGAAGTTCAAAAAGATAGATACCTACAGGGTTCATGAATTTAAATAGTTAACCTTGTTGTTTCCACAAGTATGAGAGGATTGTTTGGTGAGATTCTGCAGCTCTTACTGTAGTTGTCATGAAGACCAAACTGCCCAAACATGCTGATTAAGCAATGAAAATATTTGAAAATATCAATAGTATAAATCTGAACCCAAATATATCCTTCTCTGGACATTAAAGGAATGAAAGCTCTTTTCCATTTTATATTGGAAAATCATAAGAAGAACTTTATGTCAAATGATCACATTCTAGAAATTTTGATTATGTTTGATACCTTTATAAGACAATAATTGAGTAATTAAAAAAATTACTTTATGGGTAACTGTCTTCAGTCTGTCCTTAATGTTTCTATAGAAATCCCCAAACACACATAGCATATGAAACCACAGGAACACTGTAGAAGCAACAGACCTCCATGTTTCCCCTTCCTCTAACATCCTTGATAATAGCTATTCTCTTATGCTGACCATGCATTCTAGCATAGACTTTATTCTTTCTTAACCTTGTACATATTGGTCAAAGAAAGCTGTTGTAATCAGAAATACATACTATTTCAAAGTATGTAAAGTTATGTACATGTGTACATATATAAGCAATTTTTAAATGATAGTCATTTAATATGCTGTACATTATTCTGCATATATAACTAGATGCTTGTACCTTTAACCACTTTCACCCTTTTTTGCCTAAACTCATAACTGCCATCTCTAGCAACCACAAATCTGTTCTCTGTGTCCATGAGTTTTGTTAGTTTTATTACTTTATCTACATCTAAGTAAGATTGTGCAGCATTTGTCTTTTTTGTATGACTTTGTTTAAAATCTTCATGTTCTAGTCATGTATCCCAAATGGCAGGATTTCCTTTTCATGGATAAATATTTTAGAGTGTGCTTGTATCCTATCTCTTCTATCTTCTTGCACATTAATTGATGGTCTACTTCCATGCCTAAGTAATTATAAATATGCTGCAATATGTGGGTGAATAGACATCTTTTTGACACAATGGTTTTGTTTCCTTTAGATAAATATCCAGAAGTGTAATTTTTGCCTCATACGGTAGTTCTATTTGAATTTTCTGAGGAACTTCCATACTGCTTTTGTAGTAGTTATGCCAATATCTTTCCACCATCACAAGTGTTACCATTTTCCACATCCTCACCAATGTTTGCAATTTCTGACATTTTAAAAATATGCAGCTCTTTGAACCACTAAAAAAGTAAGTACTAGGATTGTCATAGCAACACTACAGGGTGGTGACTAACCCTTCTCTTGTGAATATAGCTGGCTGGTCTCAAATAACGTTCTTGGCCATATTAGAACCTTTGGGGGGAAATCAGAAAACAGAGTTTATGCAACAAATAAAATACTGTAGAATTAGACAAATTTTGTATCCAAAGGTAAACCACACTGAAACCATCATGCGCTGCTGTTTCACAGCCCTTCTTCCCCTTCATCCATGAGAAGTACCAGATGCCTGGTGCGTTCCTTCATCCTCCCCACATCCCCACCCTGCCCTGCCTGGACCCCTGTCTACCAGAGCCAGTGAAAGCCACCAATGCCCACAGCAGGCTGGGGAGTAACATGGGGTTTGCTCCCCTGGACACGTGTGCGCAGTTGTGCTTTCAGATGAGAACTCAGTATCTCTGAGACCCTGGAAGCCATATAAGTAGTTCCTGGGGCTGATGCTAGTCCCCACACAGGAAATAAGGTTTCTTTGTTTCTTTGCCCACCTGGTTATACAAAGTTGTCTGGAGTCTGGTTCACCCTAAATTTTGTTTCACTCCAATTTATGTTTTCCTATAATATAGTGAAGCAGTAGGTTAAGTGGAGCATGAGAAAACATTTCCTTTCGCAGGTTTGAGCAAGGGAAATGAAGATGAATGATTTGACTTTCATTAATAATAGTGAAAATTTGGGGGGTTGATTCAAAATAGAATATATGATGGCTTTTACCCCTCCTTAATCTATTTAATGTCTCTTTTATTTGACTTAGACTCAATTTCCTCCATCCAGAATTTAATGAAATTTTTAAAAATTCACAAATAGTGGCTTACTCCATGAAGGTAACTAGTGTGTTGCTTTCTTTCTCCTAACTGGGTCCTAGGACTCTACATAAGTCTTACTATAAATGGTAATGTTTCTATGAAGTAATAGCAGGAATAATATTATCTTTGGAATCTGATGCTGAGTTAAATGGTAGGCTCTGAGGAGAGTCAGGATGCTCAGTATCTTTCCTCCACAGTTAGATGCAACCTTAGTTTGCATTTCCCGTTAGTTGCTATTGATGTTGCAAATGCTCATATGCTTATTAACTTACCACATGCCTGCTTTGGTAAACACTCCTTTTGAGTTCTTTATTTATTTTTAAATTGGATTATTGTTCTCTCCTTGTGGAGTTTAGGAATTCTTTATATTCTGTATACCAGTCTTTTGGTGGAAATGTTTGTGCAAGCATTTACTGTCAACCTGTTGATTGTCATTCTCTTTCTCTCAACAATATATTTTACAGACATACTAAACATTTAATTTTGACACATAGTTATTTATCTTGTATGGATTCTATATTAGGGATAGATGAAAAATCACCTATCCCTAGGTGAGGATCTATGTCACATTTTTCCTTTAAAGGAAGATCTATGTCATATTTTCCTTTAATATGCTACTCATGGATATACTATCAATTTTAACCTATCATCAAATTTTTTTATGAAGAATGACATTTTGGTGAATGAATATACATTGTCTCAACTACATTTGTTGATAATTTTATCTCTCCTCAACTAGATTATTTTGTACCTTTATCAAAAAAAATAAACCAACAGTCTGCATTTGTGAGGTTCAACTTCTATGTACTGCCTCAGTGGCATAAAAATTTTAAGATATTTGTTTATTGTTCTCTTCATGTTGTAGAATCTTAATATAGTTAGATTTTTCATTCTTATATTTATAAAGTAATTTTCTCTCCCTTTTAATTCTAACAATTCTAACTAAAATTTGTCATATTATTTATCATATTTTTCACATAAGATCATAGCATATCATCATTATCATGTAATAAAATTAACTTTATAATTCAATTATTAACCCTATTGTTTGAGTTTCATTAAGCTGAAATTTTTTTCTCTATTTTTGAGTTTAATTTTTTGTTTTTATTATTGTCTTGCTTAAAGCTGAGATGGTTGCTTTTAAACCAAGAAATGTTTAAAATAAATATCTATTTATTTTAGCATAAAGTTATGAATATTTTGACATAATTATATAAATTTCTCTTTAGGTATTATTTTAACAGCATCTCTTCCTCTTTTGTATGTGTGTTTCATTATGTTTTCTCTCAGACTCTTTTCTAACAGTCATTGCAATTGCTTCCTTCATTTAAGAGTTATTTTAAAAGTTTACTGTTTAAATTCCAGTTTTTATATTTTCAAAGATACCATTTTGCAGTTGATTTTTGATGTTTGGTCCATATAGATCAGAGAATATTTTGCATAGTTTCAGAATTTTAGTATTTTAAAGTGGATTAAGACATTTTATTATCAAGCATTGTGTGTGTGACTATTTTGTCTAAGATCTACACTGCAGGGTCTGTCTGCATCTTCATCTGCAGGTTTGGGTACAGGCTGCAGGTGCCTCGAAAGCACTGTGTTCTTGCTGCACAGAAGTAGGTGCCTGAGTCTCTAGGTTCAGAAGCCATTATGTGCAGTGACAAAAATTTGGCAGTTTTATTGAAGAAAATTGTGTATCTTCCTTGTTCTTCTTTATCCTTGTATGAATATATGGCTATCAAAAATACAGGGCCTTCACCAGGGTGTTGTCGATACCATGGAAAGTAGTCAAATGCAATGTTCTCATAAGCACAGTCCAGAATCGAAGTTCCTCCTTCATGGACTAGCAAAGATGGAGGGCTCTGTTTCACCTGCTGCTGCTCTGTTTCTCCCTTCTCTTGGCCTCTCACACCTGATGAAAAGAAAAAAAAATATTAGATGGCAAATTCATATTTCCTCCTTAAAGTTTCTATCTGTATGACTTTTTCCACACTCCAAGTTTTTCGTTTTTTCCCCAATTAATGCTACATATCCTAAGACTTCTTCTCCCCACAACTCACAGCCTAGTTGAAGCCACAGAATGAAAATGGATGTTCCCAGTATCTTGCCCATTCCTCCTGGCCCAAAGCTCTGGGACACCCCAGATGGTCTTCTAATGCTTGCAGCCAGCTAGAACTCTACTCAGACTCACACCTGCTTAATTCTCCAAGAAGCCCTGCCCTTCTCAGTGCTTTCACCTAAAGCTGTTTTCATCAAAGGAAGCACTTCCTCAATTTGCCCTAGTATAGAATTGCCGAAAATTCTTCCATCTCAAATCAGAAACCTCTTTTGACATGTGACAAAGGATCATTTCAACATTGTCTCTCTTGAACCTCTCTTCCATTTTCACACCTTCCAGAATATTAAAAAAAAGTACACTGAAAAGGTTGATATGTCAATAAAGATTACACTATTTTACAATGAGGAAAAGGGAGATTCCCAGCAAGTCACAAGATTATTGTATATGGTGGAATTTCTTTTTATTATAAATAGTAATTAAAATCTGTTGTGTTCACATAAATGGCATAATACCTTTCTTTCATAAGGTCATGGATTGAACATAGGAATTATACAGTTCCTTTGCCCTCAGGCAACTTAAATTTTATTATACCTTTCAGTTGTATCCATATTTTATACAAACCTAAGTAATCAGAGAATTCAATCAATTGCAATATTTATCTTTCTTATAAGGTCTATATCAGGGAAATCAAAGGCTAGAGAGTTTTGAAAGCAGACTTGGGAAGAGAATTAGGTGGTAATGGAATAAACTGCTTTGCAGGAACACTGACCACCCAGTGTCTAAGAAAGAACAGAATATTGAGACCTTAGAATTTCTGAGGCCTTGACCACTCTGTAATGCTTTAGATTTTGTTAGCCCTTATTTTTATTTTAATCAAACATTGAATACTTTATTGAAAGTTTATCTTCATAGATGAAATTCAAACTTATGAAACAAAATTTGACTTTTCATTTTAAACAGCAGTATATAGAAGCCAAAATGCAAGTTCAATTTTAAAATGTACTAAAAGTAGGACTAATCTGCTTTATAAGTAGAAGAATGCAAATGAAATAGAGGTGCATTCCCCCCTTAAAATACAGAAAGAGTTTTGTTTCTCTGTATTTGATGTATTTCAAGTCCAATCAGAGACAAACACTCATCTGAGTACAACAGAGACAAACTGAAGTCTTCATTCTTCATTCTTCAATCAATAATCCAATCCCATTGATTTCATTATTTTAAGGGGATTTTCATTTTTGTTGAAACTTTGATAATATGTTTTGTTTTCTATTTCATATAGTCATTCATTAATGATTATCTCCAAAAGATATTTATTGATGCATTTTATGTGTCTCCTGAATAGAGAATACTTAGATCCTCAGTCATGAGATCTCCTCTGAAAATACAAAAATATTTTGTTTATCTGTACTTGGTACTTGATATATGTCAACTCCAGTTAAAGACATACACCCATATGCATGTCTTTGACTGTACACCATCTGCCTAAAACAGAGACAACTTCAAGAGCCTTTATTCTTCTTCACTCAGTCAGCAATCAAATCCCATGGATCTTATTATTTTAAGGGGGTTTTTCAATGGGTTTGAAACTTTGATAATATGTTCTGTTCTCTGTTTCATGTAGTCATTCATTAATGATTATGTCTAAAAGATACTTGCTGTAGCATTCTAAGTGCCTCCTGAATAGGTCTCAATCATAAAAAAGATTCATACACAATCTTCACTCAGTCTAGTGCCGACGACACTCAAGCACAGCAGATAAAAGCCATCCAAGAGAATTGTGGATGTATACCACGTGACCAAGAGTAATGATCTCTACTTGGAACCCAGCCAGAGAAGAGTTCCGTGGACACGGTGCTTGCAATGGAACATAAACCAGTAGAATTCCAGCATAAAAAGAAGAGAATAAGGAATTCTAGCACAGATGAACTCAGCGTGATTAGTGATTTTGGTTGTGAAACATTATTGGGTGAAAACCTTATAAACTTATAGTAGAGAAGTTTGAGTGGCCCTATCTTTGAAGGAGGACATATATTATTTAAGAAATACAATTTTCAAAGTCATATTTTCCAAACCTATTAGAATAGAAACCACAGTTACGTTGGGATAGAGGGATGAGTAGATAGGTATATGTTAACATACTTAGAAGATTGATAGATATAAATTGAAGCTAAATAGGAGATAACAATTTACCCACTTGAGTGGGTAATTTCTGCCAACTTAATGAGTCTGTGGGCCTGAAGTCATCAATGTAAGCTAAAACTGCAGTGCCCCTTTGTGGCCAGATGTAGAAATTACACTGAACTGTTTCCTAAAGACAGCTCTCAGAAACCCTTCCATCAATCACAGCATCTACATAAAGGCTTGAGTTCTCAACCAGTGGTTTCTTCAGATGGAAGGGGATTTTGTTAAGGTGCCCTATGTAATTTTTGAAGTTCTGTACTGAGGTGTCATACGATATTTAAGCCTCTCTTAGATGTATTAATAGAGAACAGGATTCCTAATATCATTATCATTTTACCTGCCCCAGGTTGTCACTGCGTAGTCTGTCTTCCTTCCCAAAACATCAGTATCACATTAGGGAGCATCCTCAATATGAAAGAAAACATGTCCTTAAATAGATACTAAATTAGACAAAACTCTCTTTGCCAACACTTGAAACAGTCAAAATGCACCTTATTAATAGTATGTATAACTCCTGTGTACATAAAAGATACCCAACATAAACTGAGTTATGTGTCCAATGTAGCATCAGGTGCCTTTTTAAATAGTTTGCTAAGAGAGAAGGACTTTGAACGGATAAGGGGAAGGTTAGGATAGAAAATACTGGGCAAGGCTAATAGACAAGATGCACAGATTTGAACTCTGCTTTCTTAATTGAAAAGGAACAAGGTTATAGAAGTTTACATGTTAACACCTTTTTCAAAACCAATTTTCACCAAGTCTTCAAGTTACTCTAATGAACCAACCATTTTCCAAAAAGACATCTTTGGTGTGGCAGATATTTGATCCCTTATATGGGCATAAGCCCATATTTGTACTTTCTCCTTCCCTATTCAGATGCACACAACTTCATCTCAAGGTGTGCCTCTAGGAGTAGGATGTAAGAACGTGGATATTTAAATAATTATCTCACTATTTTCATTGGTGAAAAAAGGCATACTATTTCTCGTAATTATGACACTTTCATGGCACACCTATATTGTTAGACACTTTAAAGATTAGTACTCATCATATTT
>PVHY01030103.1:0-13686 GCA_004024945.1 Uropsilus gracilis
GCATCTTTATTCTCACCTTCTACCTACTTAGCAAATTAGAATTTTTTTCACTTTACTATCCCAGGGACTACTTAATACTACAGGGACTTAGTCAAAAAGGGGTTGACAAGCTATGGCTGGATAGAGGAGCTTCACAGTTCAATAGGTAATTTGGTCTACTTTCTGCCCTGCATTGAGTAGGGTTTCCAGGCACATGATCAAAGATGACTGCTTCCCGTTGAGCATTGGGTTTGAGTTTTAGTCAAGTGAAAGGCAAAGGGAAAAATCAAGGAAGCTTTCTGCTACCTTGTCATCTTCTGCCAACTCAAACCAAGTCTGATGGCTTCCCCTCTCCAAGCTCCATGCAAGGGAATAGATCTTCAGAGGCATATCAGATCAGGTTCTGTTGATGAGGGGAGAGGAGATTGGATAGCTATTGGTTTAACTCCTTCCTTTATAGTGTCTGCTACTTCTGCAAATTAATTCTCTGAAGACAAGAAAGAAATGTTTGGGTGCTCCTTATCTAGCATCCTATTTCATTTGTGTGTTTGTGTGATATGTCACATGCATTGGGTACTTAACAATTTGCCAGGCAGTATTCTAGATGCTGACTCAAATATTTGCAGACCAGAAATTCCTTGCTCATGGAGCCTACTGTCTTGGGTGAGAGAATGATAGCAACAGTATGAATTAAATGTATCTGAAGATCCTGGGAGAAAAAATAAACAAGAGGATAAGTCCAGAGAGTGTTGGAAAGGGATATGAAATATTAGGTAGTGTGGACTGTGAACGCTTTGCCAAAAAAGGTGATTTCAGTTAAAACCAAAAGAAGTGAGAGAACAACCTACAAATATATCTAGAATAAGTGCATTCTAGGTGTAGCATCCAGCAAATGCAAAGACCCTGAGGTGGAGACACGCTTGCGGTATTGAGAAATAGGAAGGAGGTAGTGGGCTTTAATGAAGGACTAAGAATTAATTTTTATTACTTAGAGGAGTAATGGAGAGCCAGGTCATGTAGAAAACCGCAGAGCTTATTTTGAATGATTCAGAAATCCTTTCTGGGTTTTGAGCAAAGCAGTGACTCTTAACAACTGTTTTAACAGACTCACTGGATGTGTGTCAAGAATTGTGGCAATGGCAGGTACAGGTAGACTAGTGAGGACGCTGTTTTAATAACCCAAATAAGAGAAATGGGCCAAGTGACAGTAGGAGAGATAGACATACGTGAATTCTAGATACATTTCAAAAGTTGTGCCAGCAGATTTGCTAATGGACAGCTAGGGGATATGCGGGAAAGTGAGGGACCAGGGGTAAGGTCACCATTAAGGTCTGAGCAGTTGTTTGGTATCTTCCCACTAGAAGAAGCAGAATGTGGCAGAGCAGAAATAACAGGGAAGGGCTTAAAGTCTGATTTTGACTCGAGATGCCCCATGACATCCAAGGGGAGTGTTACAAGTGGCCAGTTGGAGTTTTGAGGGGTAGCTTGACTTCTTTCTGCCTGATGAGGGGCTCCTGACCCAACCCTTGGCTCCGTTGTCCAGTGATCTGCCACAGTCCCATGTGTGGCAGCGTCTGGTAGACTTATAAGAGCAGTGGGCAGTGCTTCGTCTGACTCAACTTTGCTTTTGGGTTTGCTGGGATCTCAGTCACAAACAGGGTGGCCGCGGGCCAGTGCCTACAGAGTCTACCTTGGGGAAGTGGGCATTTCTGTTCTTTTTGCTTGAAGGGGAATAATGTGGTCCAGGTGGCAGTGTGCAGTGGCCTGGCAAAGGTAAGCTACCTGCCCTGTGTGTGGCTGGAAAGGTCACACCGCTGGAGGAAGGTCTTCTGCTGTCAGGTTGCTAAAGCCTCTGCATAAAACTGTGGTCAGACCATAGGGAATCTTCCCCCCTTTTCCTCCAGTGCTTTTCTTTTGGGGCTTAACTATCTCCCCTGAATTATCTCCTTCATGACTTCAGCTGTTGTCTGTGCATTTTGGGGGGAACTGAAATGGACCCTCCCTGGTCCCTGTTGACTCAGGGACAGTGATGGCACTGTCACTATCGCTGGTGGGGGCCTGGGCAAGAGGCCAGTTGCTCTTTGAAAAAATTCAACTGACAGTTTATGGCTCAGAGTCCAGCTTGGCTAGGAACGGAGTGTTCCGCACATTCCCCACCATGCAAGACAAAACAGCAGCAGTGGAGTCTGATGAAGGAAAAGTTGCATTTTGTTTTGCCACATAATCTGACTTCACTTGGTGGGTTCTGCTGTGCTCGTCCCCAGGGAGCGCTATTCAGTGCAAGACAGGACTGGGTTTCCTTGCCTGTTATTGGAGAAGGTCACCCCAGAGGCTTCTGTGGTTCTCCTCTCTTGTCAGAGGGTGAGATGTTGTGAAGGTAGACGCTTCCTTCATTTCATGACTCCCACGAACTCTGTTCTCTTGAAGAAGTTACTTAACCTTTGAGACTCAGTTGTATTGAGTCTCTGTTGTATTGGTGGGACAAACACATGTCGCCAAACACTATTCTAAATACCAGATATCTATCAACTCACTGATTCCTCCCACTAGTCTGCTAAGGTAGAAGCTCCTGAGTTGGAACATTTTCCTCATCCTACAGGTGGGGAAGCCAAGGTCCAGAGAAGTTCAGGAACACATCAGAGTCATAGAGCCACTAAGCAGTGGAGCTGGGATTTGAGGCCAGGCTCTCCAGTTCCAGAGTTGTTACTTATTTCTCTTATATTACATATAAATTGACTGGCAAGGAGAATATTCTCAGAAACCACTAACAATCCTTGCTATGATGGAAAAAAAAAATGTAAGGTGCTAAGTGGCAGTTAGTAATAAATACCACTACATCAGGTATCAATATTATGATTAAGGCCAAACTTATTACTTACTAACCTTATTCTTAACATGTACAACATCTGACTTACAGTATTTGGACCTGCATGGGAATACTTTATATCAGTACACCTCAAAGGGTTTTGAAGCTCATTTTGTATTTGAGTTTTTTTGAGTGTGTGTGTGTGTGTATATATATATATATGTTTACCTGAAAACATTCATCTCAACATTTTATGAATGTTGGGGTAATAGTAAGATAAATGTCTCCAGGTTTGGTGATGTAACATCAGAAGATGAGAAGAGGAAATGTTGGCAATACGTTTATTTTTCTTCCACTACCATCCTTGTGTTTCCTTGTCTCTTTCCCTCCCCTCTGCCTCTTAGCCTCAGAAACCTCAGGATATTTGTTCATGTCCAGTGGCTTTTGAAAGTGCTTTATGTTCTCACATTGTGTGCAATGTGAATGTCAAGTGTTCGTTTTTATTGTTCTGCTGACTTTATGCTTTTAACCGTATATCATACAGTTAAATGGAGAGAAGAGAAATTCCTACCTCTAAAAGGTATTCAGAAGGTCAAGTGAGAGGATGTTTATAAATATGATGTATGTCTGTATGTCTGTTGCAAATACTGATTATTGTTAGTTAATAATAATTAGCATAATTGACAATGGCTAAGTCTTTCAAAGGTATGGCTGGGCACCACCATGCCCAGCTATTTTTTGAGACTAGGTCTTGCTATGTTGCCCCGGGTGGGTCTCCAACCCGCAGACTCAAGCGATTCCCAGTCTCAGTCTCCTATCCTAGGCTTGGGATTAAAGCTGCATGCCACTGCAAAGAGCATCAAGGGCTGAACCTTGGGAGATGTCTTGGAATTAGATTTGGTTTTGGAAAAACTTTGACAGACTCCCTGCTGATGTCCTTGTGGACAGAGTTGTGACCAGTGGAGAAGATCCCTGGTCTCTAGACTTCTAACCCCTAAAGTAGGAGGCTTTGAAGGGCAGTGAGGTGCTCAAGTTAACATACAATATGATGGGCACAAGGTCTCTGCTGTAAACTAAGAATTCAGAAAGTGACCATTTGTCCTGGGGGTTCTGACTTTCAGCTCCTTTGTCTCCCCCTGGGCATCTTCCAAAGCAGACCAGCATTCAGACCTACTTTCTTTGTTCCGTGGGAGCTCCTGAATTTGGACACAATTAGGTTTCTGGTGTCCCTGGAGCATAATAGCAAAGCCCTGTAACAGAGTCTAGGTTGACTGGAGAGACACAGGCTTCTGGGAATGCAGAGGTCAAGTCGCTGCCCCCAGCATCTTGGAATAACTTTCATGTGAGTGCCAGGGGAGGTGGGAGGGGGTGCCAGGAGGGGTCCCCAGAATCCTGAGGCTCTCAACAAGCTGTGTGGCCCTATTTGTGGGTAGGACGGGGGTGGGGGTTCATGCTTGATCTGTTACCTCAGTGCAGAGCAAGGTGGTTATTAGAACCTTCTCCCCACTTCCCTGCCACACCTCCAGCTGGTGATTGATGTGTTTAAAGTGCTTTGAGGTGTGGAGATGAAGAGCCCCTAAGAGCACAACCAAAATAGCATCCCAGTCACCTCACCTGGCCTTGTTTGAAGTGGTATTTAAGAATATTTCCTTGCTGGAGGCTTGTTTGTTTGAACCTCTTATGTACCTGCTTGTTGGCTTTTGATTTCTTTCGAAGAAGCTTCGGGTGGTCCCAGCTTTTCTGGATGCTCAGCTCTTTTAAAAATGGGAGGCTACAGAGGAGGAAGGGAGCCACCACCCAGTACAGTGGACATGAAGATATCAGAAGATAGCAGAAACAAATCAAAAAGAAAAAGACAGAAACCAAATGGCTTCACTACTATATGGGACATGGGAAAGATAAACAAAAATCCATGAAGAGGGCCAGGCATGGTGGCTCGTGCCTGTAAGCTTCAGCCTATGAAGCAGCCAGGGCTAGAGATCGTGGTTCGAGTCCCGCCTGGGGCCCATAGCGAGACCTAGTTCCAAAAAAATAGCTGGGTGTGGTGGTGTGCGCCTGTAATCCCAGCTACGTGGGAAGCTGAGGCTGGGGATTGCTTGAGTCTGTGGTACCCTGGGCAATGAGAGCCTGCGGTTCCCCAGGCAAAAACAGCGAGACCTAGTCTCAAAATAAATAAATAAATAAATTCATGAAGAAAAGTCAAAACAAGCCAACAACCAAATTGAAGTACACAACTTGGGGGTTGGGGGGGTGGGGGACAGGGTGGGAACGGTCAGGGAGGAGGGGTGAACCCCAGAGATAACAGAGATGTGAACTTTATATATAAATAAATTATTTTTTAAAAAAATATCAGAAGAGATGCTGGGCTAAAAGAAACTGCTTTTTCCCAAGGAGAATTCTGGAGAAAACAGCCATGTCTTGTCCTGTGCAGCGGCCCCTTTTGGGGGGCACCAAGAGTCTGGTCTCCTTCAACCAGCTCATAGCATGCACCCAGGCCTGGACCTGATATTTTCAGGGTCTCGACTATTCCTGTGATGGCCCCTTTCCAGGGGTCCTGTGTAGTGGGGGTAGCCTACTTTACCTTGCAGTGGTTTGTAAACTAGGATATGGGTTTCCTGAACCCCCAAAATGGCACCCCAGGAGGAAACGCTTCTCTATACCTCTATATGAGGAGAGTTCATAGGACTGAAGTTCTTGTGTCCCTGGTGACAGGAAAAAATTGAGACTTCAAGGATTCTGAAGTAGGAAGGGCTCTGCTGGAGGGGTCAGTTCACCCTTGGAAAAGGTACCAGTGTCCAAAGAGGTAAACTCTTGGCATCTTACACAGTGTGGTTTGTCAGAGTCTCTGAGTTGCAGGTGACAGAAACCCACTCACAGGAGGGAGATAACTTATTGACTCTTGTAACTGAGAAGAACAGAAGATTCAGGATCCCAAACTCTTTCTTCAGTATTTATGCATAGATTCGGTAGGCTAGTCTGTCCTTCCGAGCAGTCCCAGCCAAGATCTGGTTTATTTGATCATGGAGTGAAAATACAGTGTCTTTCTCCCAAAGTAAAATCCGGGTAAACACAGCGGGCAGTAAGGGCTTATTGTATACCAGATGTTGTCCTGTGCATGTTGTACAAACATATTCTTGTAGTCCTTACAAAACCTCTATGAGAATACAGTATTCTTTTCTTTTTGAGGCTAGGTCTTGCTATGTTGCTCAGGGAACCACCCACTCTTGTTGCCTGGGGTATCCCGGACTCCAGCAATCTCCAGCCTCAGCCTCCCAGGTACCTGGGATTACAGACTCGCACCACCACGCCCAGCTATTTTTTTTTTTTTTTTTGAGACTAGGTCTCGCTATGTTGCCCCGGGGAGGTCTTGAACCCAGACTAAAGAGATTCCCAGTCTCAGTCTTCTGTCCTAGGCTTGGGATGAAAGCTGTGCACCACCATGCCTGGCTGAAAATATAATATTCTTTTTAGAGACAAGTAAACAGAATTCAGCTATGTTATATAACAAGTCAGTACTGGAGTAGGGCTCCAAGCCCTGGTGGTTTGACCTCTGAGTCTGTCCACTAAGTCCTCTGCAGGGTAGTCTTTCTGACAGTGTAGGGCAATAATTCTGTGAACATGAGAGTCCCCTTCATGCCAGGGAAAATCAGAGCTCTAGGAAAAAATATGAGGTGAAACCCCCAAATCTACACTAATGATAATAAAGAGTGGAAGAATCCATATCTATATCATAATTCTGCCCTTGCAGATGAAGGTTTTTCTAGACATATATTGAAAATCACCATGCAAATGGAAACACAGTAGACACCTGTAGTGTTATCATATTTTTTTAGCCCCAAAATAATATGGATCACCCACTCGAGCTGACAGATGATTTGCATGACTTCACACTGTTGCCAGTGGCCTAATCCAGTAGACTCTTTACTCTCTCTGGCGATTTTCAAGAAGAAAATTCCAGAAGAGGAATGATAATTCCAGAAGAAGAGTGACCATGATACACTGAGCAGTGACAGTATATGAGGAGACCTGGTGATCTATATGAGGAGGATAGCTCTCATTCCCAAAATTCTGATGCATTTAGAAACCTTCCATCATGTATGTTATGATCCTGTTATTTCTTGGAGTTACAGAATAAGGTAATTTAATTGGTCAGAGCAGGACATAGTGTGTGGGAGTTCTGACACACCTTTGTGTCTGGCAATGGAACTGGCCACGACAGCAGTAATGAGTCACACTTGAATTTGCTTCCATTCAATGGGTCCTGGCTTGTCAGGCCCTGGGTAAGCTGGCTGCCTGCCAGGAAGCCTTCCCTGGCTGGGGCATTCCAAATCCTCTCCTTTAATGGTACACTCCTGGGGGATTTGCTGGGACTTGTGCCTTCCCCATTCCAGGCCTCCGGAGAGGGTAGGAGTTTGGATTTCCTTGGACTGGCTTTTTTGCTCACATTCCCCCCCCCACCCCCACCCCCGTGTCCTGGGGAAGGATGAACCAGAAGGCTTGAAGAAGGGGGGCCAAACTTGGACTTTCAGAATCTACACACTGGTGTGCCTGCTAACAGGGCCAACATATTGTCACAAGGTTGATTAGTATTCAATTCTGTTCCCAGTTCATGGATTGTAAGTTTTACATCCTATTTGAATTCTTCCAGTGATTATCTATATGATGTCAACACTCATATTGGACTTAACAGTGACAAAGTTTTGAAGGTTAGCCATTCAGTAGCATTCAGCAACAACAATTACTAATTTCCTACTATGTGCTAAAGTGCTTGTCTAGGGACTGAGGAGACAACCATAACTGTTGTCTCTGTCCCGCGTGGTACTTTTACTCCAATCATGCTCTTACGAGCTTCCATTCTGATAGTATTTTCTTTTCATCTTGTTTTTAAAGCTCTCCACTTACCCGTCTTTATAATGTTGCTGCTGTTTAACTTTTTAAATTTAAATTTTGTTTTTTGCAGTCCTTATTTAGATTTATCCATGTATTTTTTAGTTTCTTTTCTAATCCTTGATTCTTGCACCCTGTCCCTTTGTTTCTGGATTTGGCTTCCTTCATGAAATGAATTCTTAAGTAAGTCATTCAATAAGAAGTCATTAGTACACATTCAAATTTTAGTTGCCTCAAACATGTATTGCCCGCTCTTGGAATAATAATTCAGGACAAGAATTATTTTCCATAGTGTTTTAGGAAGATAGTTCTTCTGTCTTCTATCTTTTTAAAAAGAAGGATAGGCTCTTTATCTGATTGTTGCTTCTTTATAGGAAAAGCTGCTTTATAGAAAAAGTTGCTGTTTGTCATTTTTCATTTGATGAGCCTGGGAGTTGACTTTTTCGGGTTTATTCTCCGAATTTGATATACTTTTCCATTCTGAGGACACAATGTTTCTTTTCTTTTAAAGAAAATTATTTTTCATGTCACTTAATTCTAGAAAGAGTCAATCATACTTTTATTTATTTATTTGCTTGTTTGTTTAGAGACTAGGTCTTGCTATCTTTGCCCATGGAACCGCAATTGTCCGGGGTACCACGGACTCAAGCAATCCCCAGTCTCAACTTCCCAGGTGGCTGGGATTACAGGCATGCGCCACCACGCCCAGCTGTTTTTTGGGACTAGTTCTCTCTGTGTTGCCCTGAGCAGGACTCGAACCACGATCCCTAGCCCCAGTCGCTTCATAGGCTGAAGCTTACAGGCATGAGCCACTGTGCCTGGCCAATCATGCTTTTAAATGTCTGTCAACCTTAAGGTAGATGGGCTAGATCTAACCCAAAGGAAGTTGGATGCTTTTGACTCAAGTAACAGAAACCAAACTCAAAATGACTTTAAATAATTTTTAAAAACAATATTAAGCCCGCCGCAGTGGCGCGTGGCTTTAATCCCAAGCCTAGGACAGGAGACTGAGACTGGGAATCTCTTGAATCTGGGTTCGAGACCCACCCGGGGCAACACAGCGAGACCTAGTCTCAAAAAAAATAGCTGGGGTGGTGGTGCGCGCCTGTAATCCCAGCTACTTGGAAGACTGAGACTGGGGATTGCTGGAGTCTTTGGTACCACGAGCAATGAGAGTATGTGGTTCCCTGAGCAACATAGCGAGACCTAGTCTCAAAAAAAAAAAAAAACCACCAAAAAACAAAAAAGACCTATATTAACCACATACCAAGATGCCTGCATGTTGGTGACTTCGGTTGTCTAGTGCATCGACTCAAGGACCCAGCCTCTCTCCCTACCCCGCTCCACATAATGACTCAGCACTTGGGGTGGCCTCCAGATAGCTCCACTGCAACTCTGTGCTGTCTTTGCCATGACGGTCACTAGGAAGAGTTTTCCTTCCTCGTGTCTTCTGAGATCAAAACAGCTTTCCCCCAGAAATCCTCCCTGCAGACTGCTCCTACTGACCAACCTGCCAGAATTGCCAGGCTATCGTTGGTTGACATCTGTCAGCTGTAGTCCCCAGAAGTAGCGCTGGCATCAGCTGTCTCTGCCTCTTGGGTTGGACACCAGAACGAAGTCAGAGATCCACCAGGAGGGAGGAAAACTGTACCAGCAGGCCAGAAGTGTCTGCTGATTTTATGCTCTCCAAGCTCTCCTGTCGCCACTTTTACTGCCATGACATCTTATCTTTCACGTATTTCAACCTGTATTTCATATTTTAATTTCCTTAATCTTTTTTATTTATTTTTTATTGTTTGTACATATATATATATTTACATATATGTATTGCATCATTGTCTACCCCTATGCAGCAGCATCTTTGTCTTTTGTGCCTCCCTCACCCGTTTTCTCCCTCCTCCCCTCTCTTGTTCTATGCTTTAGCTCTGTTGGCAGTTTTCAGTTTTTCTTAAGCATTTGTTTGCTTGTTTTTCCTGTATCCCTCAAATAAGTGAGACCATCTCATATTTCTCTTTTTCTTTCTGGCTTGTTTCCACTAAGATGATTCCTTCCAGCTCCATCCATGTTGTTGAAAATGACATGTTTGTCTGCTTTGATTGATGCATAATATTCCATTGTGTAAATATACCACATCTTTTTCAGCCATTCATCCGTTTTGGGGCATTTGGGTTGTTTCCATATCTTGGCTATTGTAAATAGTGCTTCAATAAACATGCGAGTCCAGGTGTCCTTATGAATGAATGTTTTGTGCCCTCTGCGTAGATTCCCAGTAGTGAGATCGCTAGATCAAATGGTAGTTGCACTTTTAGTTGTTTGAGGGTTCTCCACACAGCCTTCCATAGTGGTTGGACCAGTGTACACTCCCACCAGCAGTATAAGAGTGTTCCTTTTTCTCCACATCCGCACCAACACTTGTTGCCCAGTTTTTTTATATGGGCCATTCTTACTGGCATAAGATGGTATCTCAGTGTGGTTTTGATTTGCATTTCCCTGATTATTAGTGATGTGGAGCATTCTCCTTAATCTTCTTATTGCATTCTTAGTAATTTCCTTAGCGGTCTCTTCCAGTTCGTCTTTCTCTTGAGTCAAATCTGAGGTTCAGCATATCCAATGAGTGTAATTTTGATGACTAAGATGCTAACTTCTGGAAGTTCTATTTGGTTCTTTTTCATGATATCCTACTTTTTCATTATGGTGCCTGCTTCTTTTCCTTTTAAAGCCCTTATTTTGTTTTATAGTCTCATATTTCTCTATTAATTCAAGCTCTTGGAATGTCAGTCTTGTTTTTGTTCACTTGCTGTCATGGTGAATGCTGTGCTCTCAATTCCATCAGGTGTCTCTTTACTTTGTGAGTGTGGAAACTCATAGCAGAGCCATTTTGGGTCTACTTGTGCCAACAATATTTTTTATTAGCTTGGCTCGCTGCATCATACAGACAGCATGCATTTATTGCCCTTCTCGGCGGGACACATGACTGATTTCTCATGGAAAAAAGAAATGCTGCTCTACCCAGAGCCATGGGTAAATGACTTTTTTTGTCTCTTCATGTTTCTGGGGGAAGGAGGTTTTCTAATTCCATTTTCATGGGGGACAGCCCTTCTAGAACCTATGATTTATATAAGGTATTAAGTCTTTTCTTGTGACACCCATGCTTCCTCTCCCACATCAACCATCAACCCTAGACCTAGGATCTAGACCGCCATTTGAACTCTTCTGGGCATAAGTATGAAACAAACTCTGACTTCGAGTTTCCTCTCTTTTTGTGACCTATGGATCTTCTCTTTCTTTGAATTTTAGATCATATCTAATCCAGCATTTAATCCAGCATTTCTGTCAGATTGGAGTAAGAAAGATGCGCGCATCATTCCTACTGTCTTCCTATAGGATTCCAGAATAAGTGAAGTAATCGTATGTTATGTGGGTCAAGCATTTCTCCCTGCCAAAATTCTTCTTATTCACTTTCTCTTTTCCCTTGTTTTATATGTTCAATCTCTTAATCTTTCTGACTGCATTCTGGAACATTTCCTTGGACCTGTTTCAATATTTATATTTGAATAGTGAATTCATACTGATGCTCCAGTCACCTAGCTGACATCACAGGTTTCTTCCTTACCTTTTGCCTTTTATAAATTGCTATTTCCTTTTTCCCACAGCGTGAAACGTGGTTCCCAACTTAGGCATGTATGTATACTCAGTTGTTTTGCATTCAATGTAGTTGTAAAATGAAACTGCTAGCAACATCTAACCCACTAAGTGAACTTAGTTTTGTTAGTATATAGCCATAGTATATACACCATTAAATGTCTGCTGTCAAATATTGTATTTAAAAGTTATTTGATTGAATTCTTTTCTCTATGCGGTTATATTATCAGTTAACTAGTCTTATTTTTTTCTGTTTGTGATCAATTTTATGTTTACTTAAAAAATTTATCAAAGCAGACTTTAATTTTCTACTACTTTAATTTTTCCTACTTAAAAAGTACTGTAATTTCTGCTACTTGAAAAGTTTCAAGTAGGAGGAAACTGATGCCTACCAGTTTTTCCAACCCTAGCATTGATTGCTAGTTTATAATTCAAGTTTAGTATGTCCTTCTCATTTACCTAATGCTCAAGTTTTATGTTTCTGTATACACCAGTATGAGTAATATTAGTAACTGCTTTGCACAAAATTCGGGATTCTGCAAATCCTGTGGAATCATCGATTTGAATTAGGAATCTTTACCTTTTCTCTGACTTCAGTGATACTGTGGAAACAATTTTGTTCAGGAAGACCAGAATGTTTCATTTATAAGAAAACCCTCTTACAATAGGTCCACTTGATTCTCCTAAAAATTGTGGTGTTCAAACTTTTCTCTTTTTAGTAGCAGTAGTTACAGAAATGGGGTATTGAACCAATTCTAAAAATATGGGTCCTAGTGAACTTCCCTTTTGTCTGCATATGGTCACAGAAAAGTAGTAGGATATCCTTCATGTTTCCAAACAAATCCCAACTTGAAAAATTCAGTCTCACCAAATGCCAACAAAACAAAGCAAAAATCCAGCCACTTGGGAGTAAAGCAGGAGTGCATTGCATCAACCCAACAGAACTGTAGCTTTTGTCACATGCACCAATGAATCTGCTGGGCTAGTCTCATTTTATACCTATTAGACCAAACAACAATTTTAACACTGACATATAACTCCTTAGTAAGAGGAAGCAAAGACAGAAATACTTATCTGAATAGAATCTATATACACCTTCACATACAAGCATTGCACTTTAGCTTTTGTTTTTGTTTTCACTTCTTTTTTAATTTTTAATTTTTTTATTGATTGCACATATATATATCTGTGTGTACATACATACATATAGATATGTACACACAGATCTCTCTATGTGTTACATCATTATCTACCCCCAAGGTTCTCCCCATCATCTTATCACCTGTGAACCATCTCAGTCTTTGTGCCCTTCTCCTCCCCCATTTTCTCCTTCCTCTCTCTTTCTTGCTCTATCTTTTGGTTCTATATTTTTGTCAGTTTTATATTTTTCTTGTGTTTGTTTTTCCTAAATCCCTCATATAAGTGAGACCATCCCATATTTCTCTTTTTCTTTCTGGCTTATTTCCACTAAAATGATTCTTTCTAACTCCATGTTGCTGCAAATGACATAAGATTGTCTTCTTTGAATGATGCCCATAATATTCCATTGTGTAAATATACTTTTGTAATTTAACAGTGCTTTCATAAAACAGTCTGCAGACAAATATTTTTTTAACAACAAATACTTTTAAGCAGAAATGACCCAAATTAATTTAGGTAAGAATTTTACAAACTTTGCTTATTATTACTGATAATGGTGGAGCAGGAGAGAATTGACTTCCTCCAAGCAGCCCCCAGAAAACCACCAGTAGCAGTAAAACTAATGACCTTCCCCAGGCCACACTCTCAGGCTACAGCTGTTATACCTGGTGCTTTCCTGTGCTTGTGGATTGGTTAGGTGATCCACTGGTTGCTGGGGTTTCTTCTGATGGCTGTATGGAATGGATCAGTGAGGAAGAGGTCAAAGAGTCTGTTTGGAGAATCTTCATGAGCTCAGTAAGGAAGCTCTCAGCTCCATAGTGGCATCCAGCCCACTTCTCAGTAACAGACTGAGGACAGTTGCAAACTAGCTGGTAAACATCAGGATGGAAGGGTCACCATCAGGTGCATCCTGAGGACCTGGAAATTTGTGGCCATCAGGGCCCACATGAACCTAACATACGATACAACTTTACTTGGCCCAGCCTTTGAGCTTTTTTAGCCTGGTGGGGTTGAGGGACTGTGTGGAGTACTGGGAGCAGATGGTACTGCCAGCAACACACCCTGAGAAGAAAACGTGGCCTACCAACCGCTTCTTCCTCCAAGGTTCCTGGAGGAACCTTCTTGATGGCCACCGTTAGATGGAAAGGAAAGTCCCTTCAATCCACCTGTGTTTACTACTTGCCCTCATTTTTATTTCTTTTCTTTTCTTTTTTTTTTTTTTTTTTTTTTTT
>PVHY01030104.1:0-13688 GCA_004024945.1 Uropsilus gracilis
AAAAAAAAAAAAAAAAAAAAAAAAAAAAAAAAAGGCCATGGTGGCGCATGCCTGTAAGCGGCAGCCTAGGAAACCGTGGCCAGGGCCAGGGCTCAAGGTTCGAGTCCCGTCAGGGGCATGTAGCAAGACCTAGTTCCAAAAAAATATAGCTGGGCATGGTGGCATGCACCTGTAATCCCAGCTACCTGGGAAGCTGAGGCTGGGGAATGGTTGAGCCTGCGGTTCCACAGACAAAAATAGCAAGACCTAGTCTCAAAAAAAAAAAAAAAAAAAAGACAAAGTCTGATTTTTTGTGTGGATAGTTCTCTATAAAAATGGACAATTTATAAAGCACTTTACTTCTAACAATATCAGTATTTTACTTCTAAGGATATTAATGCATCTCTAAATACTTTTGAAAGCAGTAAACTTTTTTGTTTATTGAGTAATAACAACCTGGTTTATCCATAAATAATGCCTTTAGAACTACTTAAGACAAGGATTTGAGAGGGAAAAAAAGAAATGCACATTTGGATGGCTGTGAGAGGGGACGCTGGGCCTTCTTTTGATTACTCTTAAATCCCTGTAGCCAGTGCACCATGGCAACCTTCCCAGTCTGCCACTTACTTTCCATCTGCTTTGGGAGAAGGAGGGGGTGGGACAGAGGTGGTTCAGTGCACATTCTTGTGAGTGTGTGTAATTTGGGTTAATGAAATGCAACCAAGTCATAAATTATGTTTCACAGAAAACTAAGATTATCTACTGTCTTCTTTTTTTCTTCTTCTCAAGATGCTTTTGAGGCTCTTCAAGTTTTGTTCCTTTTTTCCAAATGCCAGATTTCATCAGTGTACTTGGGTAAACCACCTTCCTAATGTAGCATAATAAAATTATAAATTAAAATGTGTATCTCAGGATATAAATATTTTGTTTTAAAAAGTTGCTTAGTAAATGACTCCTCAAAGCATTGTATCTCAACACCAGAGGGAAAAAAATTAATGTTACAGAGTACAGATTGTTTTTTGTTATTTTTTGGTCTGCTTTTGAAATGGAAATTTACCAATATTTATTTCTGCTATGCACATAAAAGTCTTTCCCAAAATAAATGAGCTCAGTTACCAAAACTCTGCAAGTAATTTTACCATCATTATCCAGGAAAAGAAAAATACAACACCCTAGTATTTAGTAATATTGCATTGTATTGAACATAGCTTGAGAAAGATTAATGCTAAGCTTTGCCTAAAATACTGCATTGAGCTATAGTGTTATATTCCTATCTGAAGTGTTAGCATTAGAATTTGCCAAGGTAAGTGCAACAGGTCGTCTTAAAGTTCCCACACAGAGCCAGTTCACTCAACACATTGGTTGGGACTGACCAACATAATCTATATTCTTGTTAAAATGTGTAGTCTGGAGTATGTTTATGTCAGCTCATTAAAAAGAAATCAACTCGCTTGATTTATTCTTTTTACACTCACACCTGCAGGAGGAAGGAGGTGTGAGACAGTCATTTCGCAAAGGACGCAGAGGCAGTAATGTGGGAGAGACTGTGAATACCATGGTGGAATGAAGCTGACAAACGGTGCCCCACTTTGTGTCTATCAGCTCCTGACCAGCTCCCACACAGCTCTCCATACTACATACTCTGATGACAGTCCCGTGTCGTTCCCCCCCCGCCCCCGTCTCATTTGGTCTAGGAAAATGCTTTATGTCTTCTGCACCAGGTTCTCACTGTATGCTTATTTCCTTTTTGTTGAGTTCAATGGAGATCCTTGTTTCCTTATAGACAACCTTTCTTCAGTATTGAATATTACTCAACACTCTTTCTTGACATTATCTTTCCTTTGTCTCTGTAACATCAATATCCTCTGCTTTTCTTCCTCCATCAGTCCTTTTCTATTTCTTTTTTTCTGACACTTCTTCTTTTTACAGTCCTCTGTTGCCTTTAATGTATTCATTATGTCTGTTCCCAAGTTGTAAGTCAATCTCCTAAATATCCCCTAACCTATGTCTTTGCTTCAACTCTTTCTCTTTCCTTCTATCCCCATGGATGCAACCTTAGCCAGGCCTTCATCATAAAGCCTCTGTGACTGTACTAACCTCCTAACGTCTCCTTGTCTCAGCTCAAACTCTTACCGTCTATTTTTAAAAACCATAATGGCCTTTCTAATCTGGTCTAATTGTGACAAAAAGGAGAACTGAACCCTGGGAATGGAGCTGTTCTCTTAAGCTTCACTTTTCGTCACTCTTCAATCTTAAACATCATGAGCTCCTTCCTGATTCTACCCTGCACATATTCCCCACATATGTATACAGTTTTACATTCTGTTGTCACAAGGTCAGTCTCACCATTTCCTAGCCACTACCTCTAACCAGTCTCCCTGCCTACATTTCCCATCCCCAACTGTTTTTATCTATTCTCTCTACAAGATCAGAAGGATCTTTGTGAAATGCAAAGTTCTTTATTCCTGTTCCCTTCAATAGCTCTCATTGAGTTTGGAGTAAGGTTCTTTTAAAAAGTTATTTACATAAATATTTTTACATTTGCGTTATACCCCAAAGTTGTGCCATGTCATCTGTGAACCATCACTCTGATCCCTTGTGTTCATGCCTCCCCTGATTTCGCTCTCCTTCCCTCACCCTCCTTTGAAATATGCTTCAGTTCTGTTGTCAGCTTGTTAGTTTTAACTTTGTCATTTTGTTTGTTTTCCCTATATCCCACATCTAAGTGAGAACATCTTTTTCTTTCTGGCTTATTTCTGCTAGTATGATTCCTTCTAGCTCCGTCTATGCTGCCACAAATGACCTAAGTTTGTCTTTTTGATTGCTGAGTAATTTTCCATTGTGTAAACATACCACAACTTTTTTTATCTGTTTTGGGGCACTTAGGTTTCCATATCCTGACTATTGTAAATAGTGCTGCAGTAAACATAAGAGTGTAAGTGTCCTTTAGAATTAGTGTTTTTGTATCCTTTGGGTAGATTCTCAGAAGTGGAATTGCTGGATCGAATAGTCTTTCCATTTTCAGTAGCTTGAGGGTCCTCCACACAGCTTTCCATAGTGCCTGGACCAGTTTACATTCCCATCAGCAGTGTAAAATTGTTCCTTTTTCTTCACATCCTTGACAGCACCTGCTATTGCCTACTACATATATGTATATGTATGTGTATATGTATTTTGTTCTCACTAGTGTGATTTAATATCTGATTGTAATTTTGATTGTATTTCTCTGATTATAAGTGATGTTGGGGGAATAAGTTTCGTTCTAGTTAAATTTTTTGCATTATTCTCCAGCTTTATTATTCCCTAAATATTTTCTTTACAACTTAAACAATACAAACATAACAAACCCTTCCAATTTCTGAAATTCTCCTAGTATATTTGTATGTATACTCTTTCACTGTACATACTACTACCTACTATTCTTATTTATTTTCCAGAGCAGTATCAAATAGCACTTATTCCAGGAAGGCTTCCTGCATTCTCTATACCACATCACCTGACAAAATTTTATGTATCTTTCTTTAGACTTACCCAAATGCATTATATCCTATTGAAGATTAGCCAAACAAATACCTATTTGTAGCCTAAACTATGCCTGACATACATACACCTTAGTGGGTAATCGATGTGTTTCCAAAAAGAAGAAACAAATGAATTTTTGAAACAGAGTTAGTCTCCCATGAGTTCATTACTTGAGTTAAAAAAAGTGATAATTCAGAAAATAATAAAGTTGAAATATCTGATTTATTAAAAGATTTTATATATACATAAATATGAATGTCTCATATATGTGTGTGTTTCATATATATACACATATGATACCTTGACTTAAGACAAAAACGTCACTGCAGTTCAGTCAGGGCAAGGATGGTCATCTAAATAGAACTACATCAACTGGATATTCATATGGGGAAAAATGAATCTTGGTCCATATATCACACCAAATACCCACAAAAATATTACTTTCTATATGTATTATGACCTAAACATAAAAGTTAAGCCATAAACCTTTAAAAGAAATAAATCTGGGCGGGCACCGTGGCTCATGCCTGTAAGCTTCAGCCTATGAAGCCGCCGAGGCTAGGGATCATGGTTCGAGTCCCACCTGGGGCCTGTAGCGAGACCTAGTTCCAAAAAAATAGCTGGGTGTGGTGGCGGGCGCCTGTAATCCCAGCTACCTGGGAACCTGAGGCTGGGGATTGCTTGAGTCTGTGGCACCCCGGGCAACGAGAGCCTGCAGTTCCACAGGCAAAAAGAGCGAGACCTAGTCTCAAAAAAAAAAAAAAAAAAAAGAGACTTCTTTTCTCTATTCGCAGTCGTGAATAGTTCATCATAGGTTAGTGTTGTTATGCATATGAATTTATTTCTAAACTTTTGATTCTGTTCCACTGGTCCATATATCTATTTTTGTGCCAATACCATACTGTATTTATTTATTTTACATACTGTTTTTAATAGTTACTTCATAGTAAAGTTTGAAGTCAAGTAACATATTACCTTTTTTTTCTCCTTTTTTATTAAGGCTGCTTTTGCAGTTTGAGGCCTTTTGTGGTTTCATATAAACTTCAATATTTTTTTCTTCAGATTTTTTGCAAAATATTGCTGGTATTTTGGTGGGAATTGTATTAAATATATATATAATTTTTTTTTTTTTGAGACCAGGTCTCACTATTTTTGCCTGGGGAACCGCAGGCTCACGTTGCCTGGGGTACCACAGACTCAAGCAGTCCCTAGCCTCAGCTTTGCAGGTAGTTGGGATTACAGGCACGTGCCATCACACTCAGCTATTTTTTGGGACTAGGTCTTGCTATGTTCCCCAAGCGGATCTTGAACCCACGGACTCAAGCGATTCCCAGTCCCAGCCATGTTCCATAGGCTTGGGCTTAAAAGCACATGCCACTGTGCCTGACTAAATTTATATATCATTTTAAATAGGATGTCATTTTGATTATATTGATTCTCCCCATCCCTAAGATGAAAGAATATCCTTTCATCTTATATCACAGTCTACATCCTTTAATAATATCTTGTAGTTCTTGCAGTGTATGTCTTTTACCTCCTTTGTTAGGTTGATTCTGAGGTATATGATTTTTTTTAAAGGTCATATTTTTTACAACATTGTCTGTGACTCAGAAACACAGTGTTACACCTCTTGAGATGCCTGTCCCTACACTATATCCACCACCAAGGCACCCATAGTCCTCTACCATAGTCCAGCATGCCCCTCTCCCTACTGTGTTTCCCCTCCTCCACCTCTCATAGCCCCTCTCATAACCCTGATTCCACAGTCAGCTTTGTACGACTTGTTAGTTGTTTGGTTTTATCTCACCTTTTTTTTATTTCTCTGCATTTACATATAAGTGAAATCATCCAATATTTCTCTTTCTGACTTATTTCACTTTGCATTTTGTCATCTAGTTCCACCCATGTTGCAGTGAATGGCAAGAGTTCATCTTTTCTTACAGTTGAGTAGTAGTACATTGTGTGTGTGTGTGTGTGTGTGTGTGTATTGCATTTTTTTCTACTCTTCTGTTCTTGGATATTGAGGTTGTTTCCATAATTTGACTATTGTAAATAGTTCTGCATATATTCCTAGTGGTATTGTATTTGAACTAGTGGTATTGTATTTTTCAGGTAGATACCTAGTAGAGGAATTTCTGAGTCATATGGTAGAGCCATTTTTAATATTTTCAGAAATCACAATGTTTAACAAAGCTAGATCATTCTATATTCCTATCAGAGGGGTACAAGGGATGCTTTCTCTCCATATTCTTGCCAACACTGACTTTTTCTGGACTTTTTGATATGAACCATTCTCATGGATGTGAGATGGTATCTCATTGTGGTGATAGTGGGTATCTTTGTCTTGTTTCCAATCTTAAGAGAAAAACTTTCAGTTTTTCACCATTGAGTCTTATTATATTAGCTGTTGGTTGGGGATATATTGCTTTTATTATATTAAAAGGTAGGTTCCTTCTATTTTCATCTTCTCAGAGTTTTTATCAAAAATGTGTCCTGATCTGGGCATGAGCCTATAATCCCAGCTATCTAGGAGGCTGAGGCTGGGGATCACTTGAGTCTATGGGTTCAAGACAACCCTGGTCAACATAGCAAGACCTAGTCTTAAAAAAAATTATGTTCTGAACCTTGGAGTCTAGGGAACTCGGGACTGGACCCTGGCCTCCACCCTTTCAGTGTCCAGGGGTTGGGGGTGGGGCACACAAGGGGAATGAGCTGGGAGAGGGAATTAGTAGGTGACAGACACCAGAAAGGATCCTGGAGAAGTGCACCACATGTGCCCAACAAGTTCCTTATGTGCTTGGCCTGACTATCTGCCTCAGGTTACTCCTGGAGATCTGAGCAGCCTCATCTTGTCCAGGAGGGCAAGTCTGCACCCAGGAAAAAAAAAGAACATAGTTTGAAAAAAAGAAAAGACCAGTGAGCCAAACATAGATCAACATCTTGCAGCAAGAGGAGGTGGAGTCACCAGAGGGGAAAAGGGGTAAAAGAGGGAGTAGGATGGGGAGTAAGGGTTATACTACAACCATGCAAACATGATCAATATTGTATGATAATTACAAATTAAAAAAATTTTAAATGTGTCCTGATGGAGGAAAAGTCAAAACAAGCTGAGCACCAAACTGAAGCACACAACTCTGGGCAGGAGGGAAAGGGGTGGGGGGTGAACGGAGGGTTGGGGGGGGGGGGTATAATTCCTTGGGATTACAATGATGTGAAATTTATATATAAATAAATTAGAAAAAAATAAGAAAAATAAATGTATCCTGAATCTTACCAAATGCTTCCTCTGCAAGTATTATCATGTGATTTTTTTTTTTTTTGAGACTAGGTCTCGCTATCTTTGCCTGTGGAACTGCAGGCTCTCGTTGCCCAGGGTACCACAGACTCAAGCAATCCCCAGCCTCAACTTCCCAGGTAGCTGGAATTACAGGCGCGTGCCACCACGCCCACCTATTTTTTTTAGGAACTAGGTCTCACTGTGTTGCCCCAGACAGGACTCGAACCGCGATCCCTAGCCCCGGCTGCTTCATAGGCTGAAGCTTACAGGCACGAGCCACCATGCCCGGCCCTAGTTATTTTTATAGATGTGAATTACATTAATTAACTCATATATTAAATCATCATCCTTGTATCCCTGGGATGAATCCCACTTGATTGTGATGTATAATTCTTATGGTATACTGAAATTTACTTGCTAGTATTTGACAGGACTTAGTAAATTATTTTATGGTGGTCAGAAAAGGAGAGGGAGCTATCCTGAGTAATTCCCATTTCTGATTTAAGAAATCAGTTGTATGTTGCTCCACTTAGAACTTTTTAGGGGGTACTTATTGTGAGATGATAACTAGTTTGATTTGGTATAACTGAGAAACTTAATCAGAGATTGGTGTTTTACACTACAATTTGGATATAAAAAGAGATTCAAGAAGTCATCAGCATATAGAAAAGATTTGCAGCCTTTGGAATGTATGTGCTTAACCTCTACTAGGAGTAGATGAAATTGCAGAAAATAAAATGAGGGGACCATCAAAGATTTAAGGAACGCCAATATTTAAAGATTAGGAGAGGGAGGAGGAGGAAACAGCAGAGTACTGAGAAGAAACAAAAAATGTAGGAGGAAACCCAGAAAATTAGAGTTTTGAGGTCAAGGAAAGAAACTGTTTCAAGAAAGAGAAAATAGTTAGCTGTGTGAAATGTATCACATGTAACAAGCACTAAAAAGTGTCTAGTAGATTTAGCAAGAAACATGGAGGGAATGTGTTTCAAAGAGTAGTAAGAGTAAAAGTCAATCTAGAATGAGTTTAGGGATAAACAGGAGACTGAAGTAAGAACAAAGTGTTAGACGACTCTCTTATGCCCACAGAAGCCATGATCCATGCATGGGATCCTGCAATTGAATCTACAAGGCTCCTCCCCAGAACACACAAACACAAGCTGTTCTACTATATATGTACTTTTTTCTTTCATCTCTCCAATTAGATTGGAGGATTCTAAAGAAAAGAGACTATGCTACCATTCAATTCCCCACACTAACTAGCATCCTAGTGCTCAATGTAGCTAGCAAAGCCTTGTTGAATTACAAAAAAGTTAAACATATTTTAAATATACCTTTGAATTATTAACCATGAAAATATGCAGTGAGAAGCTTTTCATTAATTCAACATATATATGTTTACTGTACAATAGGCACGTTCCCATGCAGTAGGAATTCACATTTTAATGGAAATACATAGACACAAGTAAATAATTTAAATTCCATAAATATTGTAAGAGTTGTTTTATACTAATATTACTGTGTACAGGGAATGAATTCATAAAAATACAATGTTCTGTATATTGGTGTAAACTAAAGAAACTGGCAGTAAAAAGAAGACACACTAGTAAAAAATGTTTTTTGCTTCCCATAGTTTGCAAGCTACTGAGGCAGATGAGGAACAAAAAGGATAGGCTAGTTATTTTATATCCCTATAGCTATTATATTCTAAAATATAGCTATTATAGCCCCCTGCTTCATTGAAGATTATCAGTGTCAAATAATCTATTTCTGACCTAGATCTTACTCTTACTTATGCAAATACGGAGAAAAAGTCCTCATTTACATAAGGAACAGAATGGCTTCTGAGAAAGAAATACAAAGAATCAACTGCATGAATCTTCCTTTCTTTTGTTTAATCCTCAGTAAACTGCATTAAGTGAGACTACTGGGAAATGACATTTCTTTTTATACTGTAAAGAAAATAAAATGCAAGACTATGCCTCTCATTCCAAAAAGATGTATAAACTTAACCATGATCCAGTAACTGCTGGCTTATTATCAAAATAATATTCAAAAGAAGTATTTTGCATGAGCTATTAATTTAATCCTTATACTTCTGTCATTTATTATTTTTGTTACATGTAACACATATGTATTATTTTTGTTAAATGCTTCATAAAGCAGCATTCAAGTTGTTCTTAATTCTCCCTTCTTTACTGAAATATACTTGAATTGCTAAAGGGATGGAGATAAGTCAGTGGTGAAGACTAATTTTTCTATGAACTATGCAAAAAGTAAAGAATTTTTTGTGTATTGGGTTTTATTTTTTTCTAGGGAAGTCTACTGCAGCAAATTTTGACAATTAAAGCAGAATTGTGGATAGCAAGCTAGAAAAATCCCTGTCGCCATTGTCACACCACAACCTGCCGCAGCTGTCTCCTCAAACCCCTCCCTCCCAGGCCGGGCTCTGCCTGCCAGCCCAGTGG
The DNA here is from genome assembly GCA_004024945.1 of Uropsilus gracilis. Classification (NCBI taxonomy): domain Eukaryota; kingdom Metazoa; phylum Chordata; class Mammalia; order Eulipotyphla; family Talpidae; genus Uropsilus; species Uropsilus gracilis. Next base: position 9,244 of record PVHY01030104.1, read on the forward strand.
GAATGAAAGGGCTCAGCAGAGCACTTTAAATGGCGCTGCAGATCCTGAAAATCTGTCAGTGAAAACCAAAAGAAAAAACTATCTGCCTAGATACAAATTTTCGACGTTGGTGGCCATACCAATCCTCTTTCCCTCTGAAATTTCAGTAGCAGTCCCAGGGGAATACCCAGCCGAGAATTTTATTCTGCGGAGCCCATCTTTGTTGATAAAGGTGATTTTCTAAATAACAAAAGAATGCAATCCATTTCCTAGGGGTGAAAGCAAGCCTTTTTGTCCCAGGAGACAACAGAGCAACCAACAGTCTCCGCTGAAGAGCAACGGTGTGAGGCTGACTACAATTCCCACACTTAGAAGCCTAATCTCAGAGAGTCACTGAATTCATGTTAGAGCTGTTAGAAACGCAGTTATTGAGCTCATATAACACACTTGTTTGTAGATAGAAACATTACAAAATTGTCTTCTTTATACATCATGCAGCTTTTCTCCCTTTAATTTGATGTCTCCGCTATTTTTCTCTTTTCAGAAAAGAGAACAAATGCAAAATAGAACTGCAGAGGTAGTACTAGTTTTTTAACTAAACTCTTTCCCCTTATGCTTCCTCAATTCTGTATCGGGAAAGATGATTCATTTTAAGGAACAATATACTCATAAAATGCCATTACAAAGACTTGTAGTAAAGGAATATTTCTGATAAGCGAGCTATGGTGCATTCATTAATTTTAATTACTGCCATGTTAGAATTACTAGAGTACCTCCATATTTCGTATATTCTTTCATGTTTCATTTAGTGCGGCTCTTTCATTCTTTTTGTTTAGTTATTCGGGGAAGGGATGCAAAAGAAAAGTCTGAAAATAAGTCACTTGGACCCGAGAAACCATTTTGGATGCTTTATTATTACCGAATCTTTTTAAAATTAAAAAGTCCTATTTCCCCCAAGGTGTTTTAAACATCACTCCCATCCTCTCCCTATTTCTAAAGCCAACTGAACATGCTGAGTCTTCAGAAAACTAATTGATCGCATACTTTTAGGAAGGGCCTGGTAGCAAATTCCCAGCGAAGATTTCATCTCCACAAATTCGGCGAGTAAGTGCTGGGGAAAAGTCTTGGAGGGATAATTTTAGCAGTAGTTTGCGATTTGAGCACTCTAAGCCCATCCAACCCCAGTCCTCTTTTTTGTCTACCTCCTGTCTCCCCGACCCCACCCCATAATGGAAGGTCGGCTGGCTGTTTTGCACGGTCTCTTTGTCTGAAGGATGCAGTCTATGGATGCTAGGGGAAAGGGGGTGGGGGAGCGATTACCTCATCCCATGCCGCTCGCACCAATCACTGCGCTCCGGTCGCGGCTTCTCCGGGCAGATTGAGGGGTCTGGACCAACAGGAGAAGGCCCCAGCCCATCCCCATGGCGACCGGGTGGTATATAGGGAGCCGCATCCGCCCCAGTGCCGCAGGTTCTCTTACATCGACCGCCTAAGAGTCGCGCTGTAAGAAGCAACACCCTCTCCGCTTCCTCTCCGCCTTCTGCTCGGCAGCCGCAAGCAGCGACCATGGTGAGGTTTCCTCGGGCTCTCGGGAGCCGACGGGCGGAGTCGGCCCCCCGCGGTTTACTAGGAAAACCTGCAGCCCTCCCCTTGCACAGCTTTCCTGGGTCAGGGTCGCCTCGGGCTTTGTTCAGCCTTGTGGGCCCCGAATCTGCCGCAGTGCGGGGTGCGGGTGAGCCGCGCCCGGGGCGCGCAGAACCCGGAGGGGAGAACAAAGGAGGCGCTTGAGGGCTGCGTGTCGTCGTTGTGACCCGAGCCCTTGGGGCCTCAGCCGGCCGGGTGTCGGCCCGGGAAGCGTCTGGGGCCGGGGAAGCGCCGGCCCCGCCCCGTGCCCGCGCCCCGTCTGCGCGCCCCCAGGAGCCGCGCGTTCCTCCTCCTCCGTAGCTCGGGGCCGAGGGGCGAGCAGGGTCCGGGAAGTCCGGGTCGGTGGGCGTAGCCGGGGGGCGGGGGGACGCCGAGAGGAGGGCGAGGACAAAGCGGAACCCTGGGTGGGGTGGGCAAAAGAGCTCGTGGGCAGTTTACCGAGGTGCCCGCATACTGGCGAGGGGGCCGGGGTGCCTCCCGCCCGCGTCCGTGGCCGCGCCAGGCCGGCGCAGGGGCGGAGTTGTTTGTTTCTTGCTTCTCGGTCTTGAAGCCACTGGGCGGGGTTCGGCCTCGCTCAACTTCTGTCCGGAGACTTTTAACAAAAGCGTTTCATCCTTTGCGGAGCCGTGGGCGTTCAAAGGGTTCGCACTCACTGTTAAAACCTAGATGAAATGTTTCAGGAGGAGCGAAGTCACAATGCGCTTGACAAGCCCTTTAAAGTCTGGTCCAGGGAAACGCCCTGCCCCCTGCCCCCCCCCTTCCACTTCCAGTGTCAGTGAGTAGACGGCAATGGAAGTCGTATTCCTTGGGGTAGATAACCCCAGTTCGGTGTGATAAATATGACTGTTCCGTGGTGCATGTAAAAGTCTCAGAATGAAAAGTCTTATTTTCTGTTTTAAATATTTCATTGTTCTTTCACGGACTTTTTATTTGGTAGTTTTTCATGGGATAGTTGTTTCTAGTTTAAGAACTGTTATTTTTAAAATACTAATAATTTTTCAGGTTTTTTTCATTTTGCAGTGGAGAAGATTCTGGGGAAAAAAAGATTTTTATTAAAAATGTGAAATTGCTGCAGACAAAAAAAAATACTCTGCATCCAGCTGTCTTTTGTTCTCCTGCATCTTCATTAATTCATTTCAGTTTAGGCATATGGTCCCAGCGTGGGTCAGAGGAGGGAAAGGAGCAGAATAGCACAATGAGATCATGTAGGCAGTTACTGGAAATAGAGCGTGCTCTGTTAAATAATGTAGCAGACAGTACAGCCTAGCACCAGGCAGAGCAAACGCAGAATGCTGGAGGCAGCCCTTGCGTGGCTTCTAACCTCCCTAGCACTGATGTGTTCTGCAGAGACTGCAGAAGGGTGTGGCTTCTAGCCTCAGCTGCAGTACAGATGTCCACGTTGATACCAGTCATGTCTAGAAGAAAGCCACATCTTTATTAAGCAGGAAGGGGCAGTAATATTGATAATAATTGATTAGTAATTGAGTTTAATTTACTTTATTTTACAAAATCTGTGGTTTTAATGGTTTTTTTTTCAATATGTGAAAAACCTGTTCTTGGCTGTGGGAACAATGGGCTTCTGCTAGAGTCTGAACAATGTGGCATCTTCCAGACCACACCCATGTGCCGCATTTCTAACAGGTTCTTTTCCTTAATCATTTCTATCATATTGTGTATATGACCTCAATGAATTTGAGAAATGTTTTCAAAGTTTCAGACATTTTTAGAAATTTACTGAACATTTAAAATGTTAACTAGTTTTATCATTTTTCTCTTTCCCCTCCCCCAGCGTGAGTGCATCTCCATCCATGTGGGCCAGGCTGGTGTGCAGATCGGCAATGCCTGCTGGGAGCTCTACTGCCTGGAGCACGGCATCCAGCCCGATGGCCAGATGCCCAGCGACAAGACCATTGGGGGAGGAGATGACTCCTTCAACACCTTCTTCAGTGAGACGGGTGCTGGCAAGCATGTGCCCAGAGCAGTGTTTGTAGACCTGGAACCCACGGTCATTGGTGAGTGGACCGTCAAACCCGAGTGAGAACAAAGCGAGTGGGACAGGAGGTGTGTCCTGGGGCGCCACTAGCAGCTGGGCTGCATGTTGTTAGTGATGAGTGACCGCTTGTTTGCTTTTCCAGATGAAGTTCGCACCGGCACCTACCGCCAGCTCTTCCACCCTGAGCAGCTCATCACGGGCAAGGAAGATGCCGCCAATAACTATGCCCGAGGGCACTACACCATTGGCAAGGAGATCATTGACCTGGTCTTGGACCGGATTCGCAAGCTGGTATGTTTATTCTCAAGTATACATTAATGAACCGAAGGGAACCATTTTGAAATATGCTCATTTTGCCAAAATCAAAATTGAAAGGTAATAAAAATAAGATGAATTATTCCTTTGAATTTTTAAAAAAAAATTCTAAACAAAGCATGAGTTATTTGATATCATTTAGTAAACATTAAGGAAGACATTTTTAACAAAGAAATGCTGAGTAATTAGAGAAAGACCTACATTTTAAAAGTATTTCACAATAAGAACTGTATACTTGAAATTGTTTTGAAAAGAGAAAATATATGCAATGATTGTATCACAAAAAGTCTTAACAGTTTTCTCTGCTCTTTTCTAACAGGCTGACCAGTGCACAGGCCTTCAGGGCTTCTTGGTTTTCCACAGCTTCGGTGGGGGCACTGGCTCTGGGTTCACCTCCCTGCTGATGGAACGTCTCTCTGTCGATTATGGCAAGAAGTCCAAGCTGGAGTTCTCCATTTACCCAGCCCCCCAGGTTTCCACAGCTGTAGTTGAGCCCTACAACTCCATCCTCACC
>PVHY01030105.1:0-13692 GCA_004024945.1 Uropsilus gracilis
AAAATAAAATTTTAAAAAGCAATAGCCCACAAGAATGGACTGTGAAGAACAAAATTTGGGAAATGGAAAGATTTTAGATCAAAGGTGAAAGATGAATCCTAAAGTCAGATACCAGGTAAGGAAATGCGGACCTGAAGATGGAACTAAGAGTAAGGTGACCCCTCAACCCCCCACCAGTATTAGACTGGAGAGAGTATATACATGATATCTGATCTGGAGAGCATTAGGCACAATTAAAGGCTTGGTGCTTCACTGAGAACAGATTACCTTTAGACACTGCAGGCTGAACTCCTAAGCTTTTACCCACTTTACTCTCAGAAACCTGGCAGTCTAGCTAGGATCATTTAGAAGAGATAGAGCAGTTCCTCAGATGTCACCATTCTGTCGATCACTGAGAAAAAAAAAAAATCCCAGCTTTTGTGAAAGAATGTTATATAAGGACCCACTTTCACTTCCCATCTTTTAAGTCAGTTTCTAAAAACCCAGTAAATGTGGGCTTATTGTACAAGCTTGCTTGAATGAATCTTACCTATATATAAGATTTCAAAATACCAGTAGCAGGGATTTCCTAATGTAACCAAGATCACGGGAGAGTAAAGCTGATTCAATAAGCCCTGCCCGCAACCCTCCCAAAGCTTTTAAGGAGTTTTTTCACATCTTTAGAAAGAGCAGATAACCTGAATCAGAGAAGGCCTTTAAAAAGACTATTGAAAAAAAAATAATAAAAAGTCTTGGACATAAAAACTAACAGAAGAAAAGGAAAACAGTAAATTAGAAATAAAAGTTTTTAAGATCGCTCAGAAAGAAAATGATGGAAAACAGGGAAAAGCAAATATAACACTAATAGTAAAGGAAGGTCAATATTCAAATAACTTATTTTTCAGGAAGAGAAAAGGCATTAAGGGAATCTACAAGTAAATAAGGAAAATTTCCAGAACTGAAGAACATTACTTTGCATCCTTAAAATTTTCAAGTAACCTGCATAATGGATGACCCACTCCAAAATATATCATGGGGGGAAAAAATTCTCAAAACATACAAAGAAAAAAATTAAGAATCAGAATAGCATTGCATTTCTCAACATTTAGATTAAAAATAGGCCAATGACAGTAAAGTAATTCTAAGGAAAAGTTATTTCTAACCTAGAACACTTATTTAATCAACCTATTAACAGAGTGTGACAGGAGACGTACAAGATCTCAAGAAATGTGTCCTATATACTTTCTCAGGAAGATAGCTAGAGATGATAAACCAAGAAGTCAGGGGATTAACAGAATATGACACAACAAGGACATACCAACTCATGAGCTAGAGAATAAACCAGTCCAATTCGGAATATACTGAAACAGAAGACTACTCTAAGACTATCTAACAAATCTGAATATATCAAAAAGAGGTTGGCACAAATGAAGTGTTTGGTGGAGAAATTAGTGACAAGAACAAAAAAGAAATAAAGTCCCTCTGAAAACAAGTTATGAAGGGAGAAAAATAGTTAACAGTATGCCACATGGCCTACTTGTGAACCTAGGGCAAAAACTAACTTAGAATCATAACTCTAATAGAACCTTAAGATAGTATGAGCTGTGTTCACGAGACTAGGGTGGTTAAAAAGAACTGAATCCTCAATTTTCACACCAGAAAATCAACACATGATACCTAAAAATGAACAGAAAGCAAAATAAAGCAAGTAATTTAATGATATGCAGCCATAGTAACTGCAGTATTGAAACTCTTTAGAGACTAGAAAACAGTGCTGTTGGCTTTTAAGTTTACTTTTTTTTTTTACACCTCATGCACTAAGCAGTGAAGATAAAAAAATTGTAGATACAAAAGATGAGGATACTTTCATGTAGCCTAGCAAGAAACTATTTAAAATCCTAAGAGCAACTAGTGTTGTGAAACACAAGTTAAATAGAAGATGGAGGAAGATGACTACTGATCTCTAACTGGTATTACTAAATGGCAAACAACCAAAAACTCAGAATAATGTTTCCTACTAGAAAGGGATATTACATATAAATAGTTATTTACATATAGTAAATTCTTACATCAAATCTAAATCTCACCTCAGCTGAATGCTGTCTGGAAGGCTGTTTCCTGGGTGTACAACTCCACTAACAATACCCTTCAGGAGCAACATTTGACTTCTCTAAAAGCCATATAATTCCTCTTGTTTCTTAATCAGATAACACTAAACCTTAGTTTTAATGATTCAAGGTTTAAACATATCACTGAATATATAGTTATAAATTACATATAATGTAATTTATACTGAACCATACTGAATTCATACTACCATACTGAACAAAGTCTGTTTTAATGTCCTGATATTAAGTATCTGTGGGACTGCTGTGCTTTGACATAAAAAAGAAAAAAAATTGGCTCAAGTTACCGTTCCTTTCCTGTAGTCAAGCTAGCACTGCTCTTAGGTGACTGCAGGGAGCAATTTCTCACATTTCTAATTTGCAGCTTATTCGACAAGGGCTCCAGCTCATCTGAGCTTGATAGTGGTATATATGAACAAGTAAGGTTTATTAAAGAAGTTCATCATTAAATAACCACAAGAGTTTCAATGTATTCTAAAGAAAATGAACAGAGAGACATTGTTGCATGGATAAGTAAGAGTACTGAATAGCTGGATTTCAAATATGTATGATTCTATTTAAGAGGATCAAAAACACCTACTGACCATCAAGTTCTATGCATGTTGGAGGAGTTTCTACTTCTCCACAAGAATAATTTCACTGTTTGCCTTGAGTCTTCAAAACTGCTAATTCAGTCTGTTATTCCTGATCCAAGAAACCACACCCCCTAACCCTCAAACCCTCCTCCCCCAAAAAAGAACCCCAGTTAGTCCCAAAGAAAACTGGTGACATCAGGTCTGGCTAACTAACTGGTAAAGTCAGAGTCTTCAAGAACCGGTGGTGCTACTGTCCAGAAATGGCACTCCTCTGGTCCCACAAACATTTACTCATTCACTAAGTTTATTGAGCACCCACTGTGTGCAAGGCATTGTGCTAGGTGCTGCAAATTCTGAAAATAACAAGTTTGGATATGTAGGATCTGAGCTAGTTCTTGACAGTTTCCCTGATTTGAGAAAGAAAAAACACCCCTGCCCTCTACCAGCACAGCAGAACTCCTGCCTTCCTCAAATCAGTCATAAGATTAAACAAATAAGGCACATTAAAAAAAAAAATTCCCCCCTTTAATTGACCAAAGTAAAGCCATGACATTTCATTTGGTAACCTGCTCAGAATTATAAAAATCATTCCATTTGGCCCAGCCCATAATGCCCAGAGCAAAACTTCCAGACAATTCTAATCCCATCGTGCTGTTCTTAGAAACTGCATATTTTAAAAAAGTCTTCAGCGTCCTAAATGTGACGCGCTCAGTGCGAAGCATACAAATGGATGTACTCTTTATGTCCTTGATAAGCCTCGGTTATCCAGGTCCTTTACCTGCAATATAAAGAAGTCAGTTTAATATATATGATCAGGTCAACTCTGAGAGCTTCCGAGTTGAGTTCACCCATGAGGTGTGATACTATGTTAAATTCTGCTGCCTGGCTTGACTTTGGGACTAAATGAGCAATGTTTGGGAGTAGGTACTCTGCTTAGCCTTTAAAAGTACCTCTGCGAGGAACAGTATAAATGATGTACCCTCTAACTATATAAAGGATTCTCAATTGTTTATGTAAGAGATATTGCACACTCCTGCGTGACTCTCTCTGCCATTCCTCAGTTGGGAGAGAAAAAAATGTTTGAAAACATACATTCTCACTCTTTCTCTGCCCTTCCAACTCAATCAAGTCTACGATCATTGAAACAAATCAAATCCAGTCCTAGAGGAAAATATCTCTACAACTACTACCAAACATGACAGCAGACTGGGGTGTTTACTCTCTAGCAATCTAAAATAAAAATAGTAAAATTTGAGTGAGTTGGAAGCTACTTTTCAGATAATTCCAAGTGTCCCTAGTTTAGAAATGCAAGGCCTGTTTGTAAGCATGAGAACCAACACATGCACAAGAGCTGCTTCCTGACAATGCAGCATCAGCTCACCTTGTAGATCCTCACTAGCCAATGTTCTGTGGTGTATGCTTCCTCCAGAACATCAAGCTCAAAGTCTTTATTACCAATCTCAGCATTCCGGACACGATCAAAGCCTGGTGGACGTTCTAGAATGGGAAGAAAAGAGACACATTTCTTTGTGCAGTGCTGATGTCCTAAGAAAATAGTAAAACAAGTTGGCAAATCATCTCCAATCAGAATGCTATTCCACTAACTATAATTTCTTTAGAGAGTAAGGCTTGCAAACAAAGATGTAACATGTTACCCAACAGTCCTCTCCAAAATGATACTTAGCAGAGTGCATGGAGCTACTTTTCTAAGAGATGGGGGCTAACTTCCAAGCCTCTATTCCTGCGGAGAGTCACCAAGATGCCTCTGCAATATGCTAGATAACATTTCCATGAATCAGAGAACCAATCAGAAGCCAAAGACCTGTATCCACTTCAGAAATGGTCTCCAATGCAGAAACAAGACTGATGTCAGAAGGAAAGAAGTACCCTAATCAAATGATTCTCAAAGTATATGAACATATGTATTTTATCTCACTCTACCCCCCTCATTCCCTTTGCCACTGCAATACTTTTTAATAAGAGGCAATACAGATTAATGATTCCAAGCAGAATCCAGAGCCAGATTGCTAGAGGTGCAGCTGACTCTGACACTAGTTATATGACTTTAGGCAGTTAAGTAACCCACTTCTATCTCATTTCTTCATATACAAAATGTGATGAGTATTAGTATCTACCTTTTGGGGTTGGAATTAAATGAATAGATATGAGCACTTAGAGTAGTGCCTAGCATTTATAAAAAACTACCTAAGTAGACTATCACTGTTCTTATTAATATCACTTATGAATTGCTCACTAGCTTCTGTGTAGACTTGTCCAAAGCGATAGTAACACATCTTATACATAAGGCAGTTGAGCAGCACTGGAGAACCCTCACGGTCCACACGGAACTCCCCAGTTGGAGTGTAATAATCATGCTCCTTGATGTGTTTGCCGGTGTCTGTGCTTCCTCCAATTCGAACCATCCACAGAAATTTGTTGATATCTAAGGAAGGTAAAATGGGGGGGAGGGAGGGGAGAGAAATGCTGTGTTACAAAGGTTGTCACATCTAATGAAAAGGTCACTATCTCTACGGAAATTCCCCAAAATATTTTTCATGGAGAATGTGTATCATTGTAAAACTAGGAGACAATGCATGGGCAAAACTTTTCCCTGTAAGTTATCAGAATTCTGAAATCTTATGTCTCACATTAAACGACAATTGCAATTAATTCCAGCTAGTAGCTGGAACTGTGTTGCTGAATACAGTAGCTACTAGCCATGTGAAGCTACAGATGTTTGAAATGTGGTTGGTCTAAATTAAGATTACATGCTGTAAGTATAAGATATACAATGCATTTATACAATTAGTTCAAAAATAAAATAAATATCTTGGTTATATGTCAAATACTATTTTAGATTGTTAAATTATTAAAATTCACTTCCCATTTCTTTTTACTTATTTTGATGTACAGGAAATTTAAATTGACATGTAATTCCAATTATATTTTTATTGGACAACAATGACTGAGGGGGTAGCAGTTTTACCAGAAAGATACCAAGACATGATCGTGTTCACTCTTGACCTATGGTATGATGGCAAAGTTACAAAACTCCAAGGGATATATCTGATTAGTCAACATTTCAGTGTTAAACATACTTTCAGGCTCCATAAATACTGACACAATCATCAACTTAGATTATCCATCTCTCTTAAAATATGATTCTTTCTGTATTTCTTCCATAGGCTAGTGGATGGTTAGTATAGTGTGCTACTGATCTCCACTGCATTTACGAAGGGTACCAGAGGTTATCACAGTGGTTAAGAACATAGACTCTGTACCTAAACTTGCTAGGTTTGACTTCCCATTCTAAGTAGGTGATCTTGAGCTTATTAATTTAACCCCTGGGCTTTAGTCTCCTCATATGTCAAATAAGAAATTGTCAGTATCTACAAGAGGGCTGCAACTGTACAAGGAAATGTAAATTATTTAATGTATCTTTTATCACAGAGTATGTAGTCATTAAATAACACTGTTAACGTCAAGTATTGTCTTTACTCTTCATCCGGCAAATGGAAAATACCAGGTACAGACACTTGCTTTAAAATCACACAACCAGAAGGAGAACAAAAAGCAAAACCCCAGAGCAGTAACTCAGCTAGCACAGAGGACGGTAATTGCAACTTTCTGGTAGATTTTCCTGAAGTAAAAATCTGGCGTGCTTTAAGAATGAAAGTGTGGACAGCAAAAGAAAGAAACATAAAATGACAAGGCAACCTACAGAATGAAGTATTTGTGAACCACATCTGATTAGGAACCACATGATTAGTGAACTCATCTGATGAGGGGTTATAATCCAAAATATAGAAGGAACTCATAAATTATAGGCAAAAAAAGAAAAAAAATGGGCAAGGAATCTGAATAGACATATAGATATGCATAAACACATGTTTTCAACATGACTGATGGTCAGGAAGAAGCAAATTAAAACCATAATACGATGCCACCTTTTGCATATTAGAATGGCCATCTTCAAAATGGTAAGAGATAACAAATGCTGGCTTGAAAATGGAGAAAAGGAATCCCATGAACACTGTTGGTGGGACTGTAAACTGGCACAGTATAGGTTTTGAGAAACTATTTTCTTCTGAAAAATTAAAAATAGAACTATGATTTGATCCAGTTATTACACTCTGCGTATATATGTGAAGAAAATGAAAGCACTACCTCAAAGACAAATCAGCATGCCCAAGTTCATTGCAGGACTATTTACAACAGCTAAGCCATGGAAACCATCGTAATATTAAATAGATATATGAATAAAGAAAATGTGATGTGGTATTTGTCTTTCTGTCCATCCACCTACCCATCCATCGATTACATTTGCTAAGTGAAATAAAGTATTAAGTTATTAGAATAAGTGAAATCAGGGAACAGACAAGAACTGTATAATCTCACTTGTATACCATTGTATCATATTGTATACATGTTTAAACTATACACTTAACAAGCTAGCAGTGTAATTGACTCAGTACAGAGATGTTTTTAGAAAGCACTGTGCTTAGAAATGTATAGTTCAATACAAAGAAAACTTTAAAATGGTACTAAAAGAGATAGAAGAAGACATAAGGAAATGGAAAGACATTCCTTGTTCATGGATTGGAAGAATTAACATCATCAAAATGGTCATCCTACCAAAAGCAATCTACAGATTCAATACAATCCCCTTAAAAATTCCAATGACATTCTTTAAAGAGATAGAACAAAAATTACAAAAATTCATATGGAATAACAAAAGACCTCGAATATCAAAAAAACCTCTCCAAAAAAAAAAGAGAGAATAGAAACCTAACTATTCCAGACTTTAAGCTACAGTACAAATCCATAATAATTAAAATAGCATGGTACTGGTACAACAACTGACAATCAGACCAATGGAACAGAATTGAGAGTTTGGAAATTAAGCCACACATATATAGTCAACTAATCTTTGACAAAGGAGGGAAAAACTTACATTGGAACAAAGATAGCCTCTTCAGTAAATGGTGCTGGGAAAATTGGCAAAGACATGCAAAAAAATGGACCAAGACAACTCCCTCACACCGTGTACAAAAAATCAATTCAAAATGAATAAAAGACTTAGATATCAGACCTGAAACCATAACATACATAGAGGAAAATTTGGGCAAAACATTCCATGAAGTACAACTCAGAAATCCCTTTCTGGAAACATCTGCAGAAGGCAAAAAATTGAAGGAAAGCATAAACAGATGGGACTACATCAAACTAAAAAGCTTCTGTACAGCAAAAGAGACAACAGAAAAAACTAAAAGAAGCCCAGCCAGCCAGGCACGGTGGCTCATGCCTGTAAACTTCAGCCTATAAAGCGGCCAGGGCTAGGGATCGCGGTTCGAGTTCCGTCTGGGGCCCATAGCGAGACCTAGTTCCAAAAAAATAGCTGGGCATGGTGGCACGTGCCTGTAATCCCAGCTACCTGGAAAGCTAGAGGCTGGGGATTGCTTGAGGCCGTGGTACCCCAGGCAACGAGAGCCTGCGGTTCCACGGGCAAAAATAGCAAGACATAGTCTCAAAAAAACAAACAAAAAAAGAAGCCCAACCAACTGGGAAAAAAATTTTGCCCTCCACAAGAGTGATAAGGGTTTAATAATGCAGATCCACAAGGAACTCACACAACTAAACAAAAACAAAACAAGAAGCCCAATCAAAAAGTGGGGAGAAGAACTAAAAAGACACTTCTCCAAAGAGGAAATACAAATGGCCAACAGGCACATGAAAAATTGCTCAATTTTGATTGTCACTAGCAACCAAAGAAATGCAAATCAAAACAACGAGATACCACCTTACACCAGTAAGAATGGCCCACATCAAAAAAACAGGCAACAAGTGTTGGTGTAGACGTGGAGAGAAAGGAACACTCCTACACTGCTGGTGGGAATGTAAACTGGTTCAGCCACTATGGAAAGCAGTACAGAGGAACCTCAAACTAATGAAAATGTAATTACCATTTGACCCAGCAGTCGCACTTCTGGGAATCTACCCAAAGGAGACCTCAATGTGGGTACAAAAGGACACCTGTGCTCGGATGTTTACTGCAGCACTATTTATAATTGCAAGGACATGGCAACAACCCAAATGCTCCAGAACAGATGAATGGATGAAAAAGATGTGGTATATATATATATATATATATATATATATATATATATATATATATATATATATATATATATATAATGGAGTACTACTCATCAATGAAAAATGACAAATTTGATGAATTTATGGAAACCTGGATGTACCTAGAAGAAATCATACTAGCAGAAACAAGCCAGATAGAAAAAGACAGAAACCAAATGGTTTCACTAATATATGGACAACCAAATGAAAGTACACAACGGGAGGGTGGGGACCAGCTGGAGTGATCGGGGAGGGGAGGTGGTGGGTGACCCCCAGGGATTAAAATGATGTGAAATATATATATATAAATAATTTTTAAAATTTTTTAAAAAAGAAATGTATAGTTCATGTATTACTTTTTATTAACAAATATCCAAGTCATGTTAAATGGAGCTGGCCACATGAGAGATTTAAAACAGTGACAATCTGTGACTTGTGTAATCTGTCATAGAAGCACTGTTTTTACAGGTCCTTCAACATCTGGGGTTTCTGTAACAATGCACTGAGCACTATGGACTCAAATTTATGAATGCAAACTGCAAGTATTGCATTCTTTAATGACATACAATTCACTTCAGTGTGAATGAAAACAGGTATCTTCCTGAAATACTGTGTACAAGGGGAATACTAGTCACAAACTACAAACACTGGTGTGTAGAATTTGTATTTCTTTTCTGGTGGCACATGTTGAAATTCTAGCTCAGTTAAGGAGAGGGTTTTTTTTTTTTTGAGACTAGGTTTCGCTATGTTGCCATGGGTAGTCCCCATCCACGACCCCAAGTGATCCCTAGCCTCAGTCTCCCAGGTAGCTGGGATTACAGGTGCCTGCCACTGTGTCTGGCTGCTTTTTCAGACCAGGTCTCACTATGTTGCCTGGGGTAGTCTGCAACCTGCGAACTCAAGCGATCCCTTGCCTCTTTGCCTCCCAGCACTTGGATTACAGATGTGCGCGCGCCACTACACCCAGGTAAGGATGGTTTTAAAACACTACTATAAGAAAGCAATCCTGAACATAACACTTCAGAACATGTAACCAACCTGGGTATGTGCATTCATTTTACCTAACTAAACCTGATTTTCACAATGTTTTTATAGTCCTATTGACCAATTTATAATAAAGGTGCAGTCTATCTTCACTAAGATAGACATAAAAAATCTGTATTAATATTGCATTCATGTACAAATGAAAAGATCTTACAAGTATAAATACAGATTTGGAGCAACTAAAAATTGCAGGCACTGATAGTACAAATATAAATTTCTAATGGCTACACACTGAACAGAGCACAAATAAACATTAACCCTAAAGTACACACATCATGCATTATTCACACAATGGAATCATTATACAGCAAAGAGAATGAAGAATGATAAATGTTCACAATATAAACAACTCTTTCAAACAAAGTACTGACCAAAAGAGCAAGAAAGAAGAGCAAATACTGTATTACCCCATTTAGATAATGGCAAAAACAGGTAAAATGTCACAGGTATGTGCATCTATATGTCAAAACTTTTCAGATTATTGATTTTAAATATGTGCAGTAAATTATGCTTCAATAAATCTGTATAAAAAACAAAAAATGCCATTTGAAGTCAAGACCGTGGTCATAGTCATATCTGGAAAATGGGGAGAGTTACTGCAAGAGTTATGTGGAACTAGAGGACACTAGAAATGCTGTACATGTGTAATATCTGTAATTTTTATTAAGCTTAAAGGCAAAGTTAACTTTGAAAATGTATATATAATCACTTACATATGGAATATAGAGAAACAAAACAAAGGGTTGGGTAAAATCAAGCAGTAACATATTTAGAAAAATGACTGTGGAATTGAGGCTACCAGAGGGGGGAAAGGAGCAGTAGAGCAGGCACAATGGACTAGGTGGGGTGCTTTGTGTGGTATGGAGACATGTGTCTGAGGAAGCGTGATCCATTGCCTGTGTCACATTTGTCGTGGTTATAATGTGATAACCAATGTTACCTCAACTAAAAAAAAATCTGTATAATCAAAATCTCTTGACCTTGGACTATTTCTTTTCAGGCTAAGTTACTTTCTCAAGTGTCTCACATTCTAATTTCCCCCCAATAAAGATAGTTACATTCACTTCAGCAAGGAATAAAATGCTGAATGATTAACAATGATCACTCGGTAGTTGTAAATGCAAAGATTTCAAGCAACTATCCTTTTCTATTTCAAGCAACCCCAACACACACACATATATATACATACATATTCACATATATGAAAATACACAGACATATACACATAAATATGTTCTGCAGTACCTGAATACACTAACGACAAAGAAATTCTGTAAATGATTACGCACAACCAAATAGTGCTGAGACAATTGCTTGGGAAAGTCCAAGTGTGTGGACACACATCCCCACTGTCATCATTCTTCCTTTGCTTGTTCGGTACACATGAAAATTAGTCTGAACACTTTACTTACACTTTGTATGTACTATCTGAGGATTTGTCATATTGGATATTTATATTGGAAACAGGTAATATAATACATGAACATCTTTAAGAAGCAGTTATATATTCAAAGAAAATTAAGATAGAAGTGAGGTAAATATTAACTGTAGGAAAACAAGTTATTTTAGATAAGAGTCTGACCATGGGGTACTGATTGACTCAGCAGTGAGTAATATTTACATAGCTGTGATTTTGAAAACATATTATCTGAATTTAACCAAAAACGGAAAATTAACTGTGCTGAGGAGATGCAAGAGGGAAAGGTGTAGAAGAGAATATGTACTAAGAAAACTGAAAGGGAAATTGGCTACCACATTTTATTATAAATATTCACAACTATTTAATTTTTAAAAGTACAATCAGGTATTGTTTTGATTTTTAAGGGTTTTTAATGCAAAGAACTACATTTACAGAATCCTTAAAAATATAGTAACATGTCTCATCTATCACATATAAATGTAAAAAAAACCACTTTAAGCTGGCAAATGATTTTATATCTAAAACCAATAAAAACCACTAATTTGTGATTTCATTCCCAGAAGCCTTAAGACTATTTGTTTTACTGGTTGCGGAACTATACCTTACCCTTAGACAATTATAATATGTCATATCTATTTTAAAGTTGCTTAAATACACATCTTACATGTTGCCAAAAAAAGAGAGAGAAAATAACCAAACCTAAATCTGCAAATCACTTGGGGACTTCACCAACTAAGAAAACAGGTTCTCACTTAAAAAATAAAAGGAAAAAGACACATAGGAATTATGTTAATTTTTAGAGCCTATGCCCTGGAACTAGAAACAGAATCAAGTACATTACCATCAGAGGAATACCCAGTGAGGCCTCCAAAAATGACCAGCACGTAACTGACATCAAGCTCCCTCATGATTTCATAGGCTTTTTCTTCTGTGGATGCCATTGCCTATAAAAATATATACACATTTCTAAGAGCAAAAGTCTAAGTTATATGATCCCTCAGGAGGAAAAATTCCCATTAGAATTGCACCAAAGACACAAATGATGCTTTCACCTTACCTGTCCTACTCGAGAAATATGGGTATTATTCCATGTGTTATTGTCCACTAAAATCGTCCGATTTGCCATAGCTGTAATCTGGTAGCCATAATCCCACCATGACATGACTTTTGCATCCTGAGAATGAGAAATGGGAAAGTTTTTCACTGACTCCAAAGAACAAATATAAGAAGAGAGAAAAGGCATTTGACAGGAAATGAGATGGCTAATTGATGAATTTCTTCACAGAAGCAGGCATGCTTAAGGGAAAAATAAATAGCATCACCTGGTCCTACATTTATATACAAACAAAAAAATCTCAGTGCAAATTATACAATCCCAACGTTCTTAATATTTCACCCCACATCACCTTATAAGAATAATAATAATAGGGAGGGGATGCAGGGGATTGTGCAAAGTTTCTAAACAAATAGCCTGGTGCTAACAGCAAACTATTGAAAAGAATTCTACATTTAACAATAAACAAAAATCTCTCATAAGATGGCAGGAAACACAAAACACCCAAAATGATGGGTAAGTATTAAGAAATCCTTTAAGTTTTGACTCCTTAAGAATCTAACTCAGAAGTGATATTCCCAATAGCTACTGCAAAATAAATCACTTCAGTTTCTCAAAGGTATAAAATGTTAAGTGTGATTATTAGGTGATCACTTTATGAAAGTCTTAGTTCTATTACAATTATGTTTTTTTCTACAACAAGCCTTTTATAACCTTTTGTAACTTTCTTCTTTTATATTTGAGATAGTCCACATCATGATAAATCACAATGCTGTCAAGTACAAGTCTCCAAGCAAAGACTAGATAATCTTCAGTAAGGGTCACAATAGAAGAAATCCTGAATTGAAAGGAAGCTGACCTCTAAGGCTCATTCAACACCAGAGGTTGTAGTCCCAATTTCTCCAAGTTGTAGTCCCAATTTCTCCAAGTTTCTCACCCGTCTAAAAGCCATAACCTTAAATGTCCCACCCTCTCCTCTATCCCCCAATGCCATTCTCCTAAATCTTCACCTCTGGAGTATTGTGACGGAGCCAATAGTATGCTTCTCGAAAGTCATCAAAAATGATCCTACTGCCATCCCCACCACGGGCAGACAGCACAATAGAGGGAGAAGAGTAGGCCTCACTGGTCACCCATGTTGAATGAAAGGTGTAGGTGATGAGAAAGAAAGCCATCACCAATATCATCCCACTTGCCACCTAAAGAAGAAAGAAAATGGTGTTGTAAATCAAATTAAAGGTACACAACAGAAGAGTTTCTCATAGTCAATAACAGATCAGATAAACCTAAAAAAGTTAGTGACTGAGGTCATTCCAACCACTTTTGACTGCATTCAACTTTACTCCTCACTAAAAAAAA
>PVHY01030107.1:0-13691 GCA_004024945.1 Uropsilus gracilis
TTCCTGTCAACTGTGATGAGAACCACCTGATAATTATTTTTCCCTGTCATTAGAAAAATAAAACATGTTTATCATTTTTAAAAAACAGAAAATATAGTTAGGAAATATATCTAGTAAGTAGTCATACATATATTTTTATATTTCTGTGTACAAATGAGTATATGTAAACATGATGTTTGGTTACCTGCTTTTTACCTAGCCAGGGCATCTGAGCCTAAGAATGAGGGGCCTGGGTGGCTTACAGCAGAGGTGTGGATCTCCAAATGATGATCGAGAATTGGAGTTCTATGTGCGTTTTGTGTCTGTCAGTCACCCTGGGTGCTTTATGTGATTCCCCCTTTAAGTCTCATAAAAACAGAGCAAGGCATGGTAACCTTGACCCTTGTTAAAAATTCCATTACTGCCTTTGTTGAAGCTAAGGGAACTTCAGTAATTTGCCCAACTTCACAGTAGTTAGTGAGTTAGTAGTAGTGTGTTCAAACCTGGGTCTTTTTAATTGATTCTGAGATCCAAACTCTAAACACTTCTGCACATGCTGGGTCTTATTGAGTAGTTTTCCCATCCATTCCCCTTGGGAAATCTTGGCTTCCTCGTGATAGTTTATAGATGAATATGAAATATATCTGAATGATACTTAACTGGGGAACGCAGTCCCAAAAATGCTCTCACAGGGAAGAGTTTGGACTCCTTGCTTATATCCCCCAGTTACCAGGTTGTGTCAAGCCTGCCACAGATGCAGACTGAGTGCCCCTTCCTTTTCTGCCCTGAGCCTTTCTCTTTGAGGCCGAAAGTCCTCCTGTCAGGTCCCCAGCCTCAGATCTTTCCAACCCCCTAGCTGTCGTGCATACTGCTTTCTTCCCTTCAAGCCATTGTTCAGGGAAGACCCCAAGGAAGAATGGTGAATGACTGGTCCAACTCATTCAGGAACAAAGGAGCTAGCAGTAGCTCAGGGTTTGAGATGAATTCTGCTGGGCCTGTAAGTTCCATGAAGGCAGCAGTGCGTTCTGGATCAGTCCTTGTATCAGCAGCACCAAACACTGCCAGATACCATGGGCGCTAAGTAAATATCTGAAATGGGATTTCCCTCCTACTAGTCAAACCCTGCTTCACTGTGATATAATACATTCTTTCAGCAGGTATTTAAACAAAACCTCAAGGGGCTTTGTTTCCCTTCATGTCCTAATACAGTCCTCTCTCCACAGCACTGCTCCCCAGGTGTTAAATACCAGCTCTCCAGCCCAGCAGGCAGAAAATGAAGCCAAAGCCAGCTCTTCCATCTCAATTGACGAGTCACAGCCAACCACAAATATCCAAATACGGCTTGCCGATGGTGGAAGACTGGTGCAGAAATTTAACCACAGCCACAGGTACCTTCGGGCCTAGTTTCTGTAGGAGTGTCCCACAGATTACCACAAGTGGGTGGGAAGCAGGGGACTACTCTTCCTGCTAAATCCCAGCTGACATTCTGGACCTTCCAGGGAGTCAGTGGGATGGGAAGGGCTACACATCTGATTCCTACTCCCAAGTGTGGCCAGTGACTGCTCTGTCCAGCCCTGGTCCTATGGGTCTCATTCCTTTTCTGTAAAACCAGAAGGTTTCAGTATTTTTAACCACCAAACAAACTCTTTTAAGTCTTGTGCTAAAGTCCAGATACAGAAAAGATAGATTTTAACTTTTATTTGATGGGGGGAGAAGGGTACACAGTGCTTGCATCTCACCTTCCTCCTTCCCCCAAGGACCCTCTGGAAACCACTAAGGTATTAAGGTTCCTTCTAGACTTGGCCTTTGAGGGTTCTAGAATACTATCTCAGATCATCTGGGTAACGCCTTCCTCACACTGAGGAAACTCTCGGGCTTAGAGCAGCGAAGATCAGTAGGGGAGACCTGTTACCAGTAAAGATATTTGGGGTTCTAGAAAGCTGTGGCTAAATTTCATCAGTCACAGACCAACTAAATCAGAATCCACATGTGGCATCCAGTGAGTGACTTAACAATCCTCGAGCCTTGGCAGATTAGAGGGGAGGTTGAAAAAGCCCAAGGCTCTGCTCAAACAATTCTTGAGCATTATTAAGGATTAACCTGTCTGTGGAGTTGAGTACTTTGCATCAGCGTCACTTCCTTCACGTCAGCCATTTAATGTACCTGCTGACAGCGTGTCCCACATGCTTACTAGCTGGGTGGGGTTCAGTCTGCTGACCGTCTCACATTGCTTGTGGATGTTCCAGGCCTTCTCTGCCAGATTGTAAAGTGCACATTTTTCCAGCACTACAGGGGAGAAGCCCATCTGTTCCCAGGGTTCATTCTCATGAGCATCAGGTTCAGGACACAGTGCTGAAAAGAGGTCCCCGCACTCAAAAGCTGCTGACCGTCCTTCATCCTTTCACTAGTAGTCTGAGTGCTTGCTGTGGGGGACAGATGAGACATAAAACTTCCTCTCTGTAGAATTCATAGTCTAGGAAGATCATCCCAGAATTGTGATTGCACATTTTTTCAGTACCTTATAGGAAAGACCAGGGAAGAGAGACCAGGAGTTTGGGGGAGACTGTCCTGAGAAGGGACATTCAAGCTGAGGCTCAGGGTTTGGTGAGAACTACAGGAAAGCAGTAGGCAAGAACCCTCTAGGAACAGGGACCCAAATGTGGTCAGAAAGTTTGGCATGAAGGCAGAGAGCTTCCTCAAAGGAGGAAGGTAACAAGGGGGAAACAGTGCTGTGCAAGTGGTCTTTGGACCACAGTGAGTGTGTTGCCATTCACCCCCAAGGAAAACAGGAATAACTGGGAAAGCTTTAGGCATGGGCAGTGGCATGATCCAAGGTGCTTCCCAATGAGTGCTCTGCTGTTCCCTTCAGGGGAGGGGAGGGGACTTAGGCATCCCTATTTTTGGGTGGGGGGGTTGTCAGCACTGGGAGGGACACAGCTCACCTCCACACTCACCCCCATTCCACCAGGATCAGCGACATCCGACTCTTCATCGTGGATGCCCGGCCGGCCATGGCTGCCACCAGCTTTGTCCTCATGACTACCTTCCCGAACAAAGAGCTGGCTGATGAGAGCCAGACCCTGAAGGAAGCCAACCTGCTCAACGCTGTCATTGTGCAGCGGTTAACATAACCGCTCGGCCCCGGCAGGCAGTCTCGCCTCCCTCTGTCTCCACGGCCGCTGCCTCGTGGGGACCCCCCTCCCAGCATCCCCACACACCCAGCAGTCCAGTGCCACGTCTCCTCCGTAGCTCTGGGTTCTTAGATCTCGGTTGGACATTTGTTTTCTCCTTAGTTGCATTTCCTGGGTTTTTGTGACGATCAATGGACTTTAAAGGAAAAATAAAAAACAAGCAAAAAAATTGAAGGACTATCACCAGCATGTTGTATGGAACCTCTCCCACCAAAGCAGGTTCGTGGCTTCCAGATCATGTTTATCTCCAGGGTGTGTGGGGAGGAGCCATCCATACTCTCTGCATAAAGATGCTCGTGGCACCATCCACTGATTCGAACATCACCCCCACCAAGATGACCAGTTGTGGCCTCCTCCCTATATAGAGAAGGCAGTAGGCAGTAGAAAGAAGCTTGCAGCCACAAACTCTCACAAGAACAGATCTCTTGCTGGGATAAAACTGGGCAGAGCAAGCATCCCCTTAAGAGCGAGGTCAGACCCACCTTTTCAGATGGAAATAAAACTCCCCTTTGCTCCTTTCACTCCAACCCTGGGAAACTCAAGCTCCCTGGACTTTGGGGTGGTTTAGATTGTAACTGCACCTGCCTCTGTTACCCCCCTCCCCCTCGTCATCCCCCATCACCAGACTGTTCTCACCCTGGTGATTTCCTTTGTTCCACGTGTAGAGACCTGTATGCGCCCAGCAGATGGATGGGCACACACATTTTTACTGGGAAACAACCTGTGCCAAACCAGATGAGTTCAGAGTTGGGATATCTTCCTAAAAGATAAATAGACTCAAAATGACCCCGAACTGCTTGCTAATAGTGCATGACATGCCCAGTTGGAAGAAGGGATGAGCCTGCTGACTGCAAGCACCATTAACTTAGCGTTTGCCAAAGAGCTCTACGTAAATTGTGTGGAGAACAGGCTCCAATGCACAGTTGTCTGCCCTATTGCATTCCCTCTTACAGCAACTTAGGCAGTCGTCCCAGCCTGGTAAAGACCCTGCCCTCCTGAAGTGTGCTTCCTGGGCAGGTGGAGAGGGGGCCACAGGCCTTGGAGAGGAGCCTTTCTGCCTCCCTGTGAAGTGAACTACGGACTTAGAATCAACACTGACTCAGAATCTCCTGGGTTTTGAGTTAACGCACCACAGTCCTCTTTCCAAGCAGTCACTACTAGTTGCTTTCTCCTGCTTCCCCCACTACAATGAACCAAGAACCAGCAGTGCTGCCTGGAGCCGGAAGGGCTTGGGGTTTCAACCCAGACCTGTCCTGAGGGTTAACTTGGTGCTTCTGACCCCAAACTGGCAGAGACCTGCAGGACTGCTGCATTGGCAGGCGGAAGGAACTATGGAAATGAAAAGCTGGTCTGGAAAGATTCTGTTGATCACTGTCACTTTGACCATTAAAACCCAGAATGAGGACAATGGAGTTCTGTACTTTCTAATGGGTTGCTTCGAAGGACCTCGTGTACCAACTGCAGCTGTCCTGAGTGCTTCTGGGCCTCACAGCAGTCCCTAAGCCAGGTCACGCAGCTGGTGAGGGGAAAGGTCTGCTTCCAGAGCTGCCCTTTGCCACTCACTGCACCTGTAAGTTCATCCCCATCCCCTGCCCTGCGTCCATGCGCTCAGTCCCCTCCCACCTCAAATCCTGTGAGGGATCATAAAAACAGCCCTTACACTCCGAATCATCTCTCGGATAGTGACATGGTCTCTGGATTCCTCCCCAGCACTGGGAAGCGAACAAGGCAGCTGATTTGATTGTTGTAGCCACCATAGTTCCAATGGGCTTCAGGTCTGCTCCAGGTCAGGCACATTGCCAGTCACAGGGTCTGAATCCAGGCTGAGAGGTTTTCAGCCCGAGTTCTCTGTTCTGATGGCCCAGGTGGAAAGGTTTCTTTGCCTCTGCTTGGTCTTCCTAAACCACCCCATGCCAGACAAACTCTTAGGAACAGTTGAGGGCACATCTGGTTGCTTGCTCAGGAGATGGCCCAGGAGGAAGGTTTGTGGGGTGATGCTGGGCCTGTCATGACATCAACCTCCATAGCAACAGTAACCCTTTCTCTGCATATCAAAATACAGAGCATGGGACTGGGCATAGTGGCATGCACCTGTAATCCCAGCTACCTGAGAGGCTGAGGCTAGGAATCACTTGAGTCTGCAGGTTCAAGACTACCCCACACAACATAGTGAGACAGAGTCTCAAAAAAATAGCCAGGTGTGGCGCTCGGCCTGTAAGCCCAGCTACCTGGGAGGCTGAGGCTAGAGATCACTTGAGTCCATGGGTTCGGGATTACCCCTGGCAACATAGCAAGACCTAGTCTCTCAAAAAAATACAGAGCAGGGATTCCTTAGAGTTTACTGAGCTCATTTAGGGAGAGCAGCCGGAATGGAAATGTGGGTTCCTTGCTGCCCCTAGTAGCTAGAATATCCAGAGGAAAATGCAGTCAGGATTTCCGATGGACAGATAAAGGAGGTCTTTAGTGAAGGTTTTGCCCCTGTGTCATGGACTGTGACTGTGGGCTGTCCTGCTCCCCTCCCCCCAGGTGCACATTCTTCTCAGGACAGGATGGGGAAGCAGAGCAGAGAGCACACTGGTTTCTAGTGTCCAGCCTGGGTCCAGGTCTGAGCAAGCACCTGCGCCGTGTGATGACATCTTTTCAGCAACCTCATGCTTCACGCCTTGTCCAGGCCACCAGCAGTCCTCCAGGTTCCACTGCAAATGCATCCCAAATCTAGCCACTTGTCATCCCTCCCCTGGGATGACAGGCTCCCCTAGCCTCCCCTAGCCTCCATGATCTCTTACACAACCACACTGGTCTCATTGGCCCCCCCTCTTCTATGCTGGTGCCCAGCAATCTTTCCATATACAGACATCACACCTGCCACTCCTTTAAAGCCCTCAGGAGCTTCCCATATTTCCGGGGAATATGGGACCTGAGTGCCTTTACTAAGGACCTGGCTCTTGCCTTCTCTTGCCCTGCCTGTATCCTCCTGTGTTTTCCTTCTGATCTTATCTCCACTCAATTCATTGTGTACTGTTTGTTTCCTCTGCCCCTCTGCTAGATTATAAGCTCCCTGAAGGCAACAGTTTTGTGTTCTTCACTCTTTTGAACACCAGGCACAGTGCCTAACACATAGTAGGTACTCAACCAGTAGAGCTAGATGAACCTACAAAATGGAGGCCACGCCTCCCTATCTTTTTGTTCTTTTGAAACTAGGTCTCGCTATTTTTGCCCGTGGCACCGCAGGCTCTCCTTGCCCGAGGTACCACAAACTCAAGCAATCCCCAGCCTCAGCTTCCCAGGTAGCTGGGATTACAGGCGTGCGCCACCACACCCAGCTATTACACCTCCCTATCTAAAGGATGAAGACTGTAATGCTTAAAATGCCCCAAGTATGTATTAGGGTCTAAGTACCTTGTGCCTTCCTTCCTCACAGAGTAGGTTCTCATTCAACCACAAGGTGGCAGCCTTCTAAAGGGCACCTGTAGTTTAGCAAAGGTGCTAAGAAGCACCACTAATAACAGGGGTGTCTGGGGAGAGAGGAAGTAGTGTATGAAGTTGCCCCAGCACTTCACTGTCCTCCAGATAAGGTCTGAACTAGACTAGAACGTTTACTAAGCCATTTACCCTCCCTGCTGAGCACCTGTGACTCTCAAAGCCAGAGCCCATTTTTACAAGCACTGATGCTGATCACAGCCACCACGATGTGAACACTTTTACATCAGGCCTTTTGTCTCTTACATTCAGTCTGCTCACAACCCAGTGCTACCATGGTTAGCCCATTTATGGAGGAAGGCACTGAGGTTTGGCACAGTGAAGGGACTTAACAGAAGTCACACATCAACTAAAAGGCAGAACCAAGAATTGAACCCTCTGCCTGCCCCCACACCCTTGAGCACCAGGCTCTATTGCTGTGAAGAGTACAGACATAAGAACAGGTGTGGGGGTGAAGTGCAGGTGGAGAGTGGGGCAGGGAGAAAGCAGGGAGTTCTTAGGAAAAGGTTCCCTTAAGCAGGGGTAGGAAGAATGATGTGGATTTGTTCTTTGATAAGAAGGTCAAAAGATTTTCCTTCCTTCAGAGACAAGCCCAAAAGGGCATGTGAAAGTATAGGGCAACAGATCTGTCTTTGATTCTCTCCTGCACCAGGTATGGACTTGGACAAAGCACCTACTCTCTGGGTTCTGAGAGGGAGCACATGCCAGGGGCAATATCTTGTCCCCTACTTAGGGGCTTGTCCCCCTCAGACTTGCAAGATGGGAGTGGCTTTGGATCTTTCTTCAGGTTTTTTTTTTTTTTTTTAGACTAGTTCTCGCTATTTTTGCCCATGGAACCACAGGCTCATGTTGCCCGGGGTACCACCGACTCAAACAGTCCCCAGCCTCAGCTTCCCAGATAGCTGGGATTACAGGTGTGCACCACCACACTCAACTTTTTTTTCTTTTGAAACTAGCTCTCGCTATGTTGCCCCAGGCAGGACTTGAATCGCAATCCCCAGTCCCAGCCGCTCTCCATAGGGTGGAGCTTACGGGCACGCGCCACTGTGCCCAGCAGGTTCTTCCTTCTCAACTCACTTTCCCCTCTCTGCAGTTCTCTCTAACATGGGCTATCAACTGGATTTATAGTACTTCGATTCAGTGGACTGTATTGTTAGGGACACTTTGCCAAATCGGTGTCACCAGATCCACCAGCAGTGTTGGTTTAAACAACCACATTCCAGCTTCCAGAGTGGATTTGGGGACACCTGAACTCCCCACAAGTAGTGGGGCTTATCAGAAGGTTTCAGACTGATAAGGTGGCAGATCGGCTTTGGTGACCCTGATATCTCTCTCTCCAGTTCAGGGTTCTGTCCTTCTCTGGAGGATTTTTAACCAGGAACCTGGAGGACAAGACCCCAATCAGCCAAGACACAGAAGGCTCTTGGTAGGTGGTTAATTAATGACCCCTTGACCCCCAAGGAACTGACACAACTTCCCCTTCAGCAGACCAGACAGGCTGCAAGCCCCTGACCATTGGCCATCTAAACCTTGGTTCACTAACTAGATGACTCTGCACTGGAGTGGGCGGAAGTCCCTGGGATGTGAGTTACCAATTTCCTTTGAACAAGTCTTTGAATCCCCAGAGCCACAAGTAGAAGCAGCAAGTGCCCAGGGCCCATGAGTCGAACCTACCTTTGAATCAATCCCACCTCTTATTGCCTGTGTATCATTGGGCCAGGAGCTCCCTTCTCTGTGCCTTAAAGTCCTCATTTCTAAAGAAGGTGGCAATTATGTCTTCACTGGGGATTATTTTGAGAATTAAGTCAAGCAGCACATTGATTCATGCTCTAACCTTTAGCACTGTGACATGGAGCAGCAAGTAGAAATCTGTGACCTCAGACCTGGGAGCTTGCTGCCCACTCTCAGGTCCCCCTGCACAGTTGAAATCTTAAGCACAAGGTAATGCATTTTTTTCAAATGCAAATCGCAGCAGATTTAATGTGCAAGTGAGAGAACTATCCGTGGTATCTGTCTGTCCACATGGGTTGGTGAGTACCAGGTGTCAGGCCTGAGGGTCCATGGTGAACCACCAGGCTCCTCCAGAGTCCCACCCCCTTGCAGGGGCAGGGTTGGGGATGCGAGGAGATGAGTCCTAGGAATGTCTCAGGTGGGCATGACCACTCCATGGTCCAGGGAGTCCTTGAGGAGGGGACTGTGGCACTGAGAACTAGATGTTATGCAGGACTCAGCCAAGCAGTCAGAGTGGGTGAAGCTGTTCCAGGGGGAGGAAGCAGAACATGCAAAGGCCAGGAGGAAGCCCAGAGGGAAGCCAGAAGGGAACAGTGCATTCTGGGATACATGAATCAATTTGAGTCATTCTTTTTAATATAAGAAGATACTAAACAAATTTAATTGTCCGTCAACTCAGACTTAAGTAAATTATGGCACATATGTGTAATGGGTACAGTGCAGCCATTTATGAAGAATGAGTGTAACCGCCCGGCATGTGGGTGCCTGTAATCCAAGCACTGGGAGACAGGAGGCCAGGGATTGCTTGAGTTCTCAGGATCAGGACTACCCTGGGCAGTATAGTGAGATCTAGTCTCCAAAAAAAAAAAAGAGAGAGAGAGAGAAAGAATGAGTGCACCATGCTTGCACATGGATGTTTTCCAGGATCCCTGATAAGCCAGCCCTATTCCAGGAACAGGGCTCGCTATGTGCAGGGCGCTTTTCTAGGCATTTAAGTGCTAGCTCCTATTTCTCACAGCAGCCCCAGGAGGGGAGCGGAGCAAGATGTGGGTCATGCAACTAGGCTGTGGAGGAGGCAGGATTTGAATCTGAACCCCAGCAGGACCAAGCAGCCCCTCCCTCGCCCTATCCATCTCTCTGAAAGGAGAAAAACAGCAGCGAAACTTTACTTCTACCCATCTTAGGTTTTCAGTTGGGACTCTTAACTGAAAGATAGCTTAACAAGAGAAAAACAGTTTAGTAATGCAAGCAGCACAGTTTCAGGGAAGAAATATGATGAAAAGTAACTCAGAGGGCAGCTTAGAATTCCAGCTTATGTAATGTCCTCAGCAAACAACAATCGATCTACAGGGAAGTGACAGGACAAAGGCAAGCAGTTTGGCTTCCTAGGGCGGCAGCTGTGGGAAGGTAGTACCGGGAGGGCTCTTGGAATGGATTTGTTAGCAGATTCCTCTGCTGTTATCTCTAGCCTGATAAGATCAGAGTCTGTCTCCAGCAAAAGGAGAATTTATATCCTTCCTTGAGGCAGAAAAAGGAGTTTTTTTTCCTGAATTTGTTGCTTAATTATCTTCAGCTCAAAATAATTTTTATGTCAAAGATGCATATTTTGGGATGACATGTTCTGATTTCCTTTTCTGCCATCCATATAAAATAAAGTAGATATAAATATGTATTTTCTTGTGTCTATACAGACCCCCTCCCAATTCTGTAAAGAAACACCAGATGGTAATTGCGGTTATGGGGAGGGAGGGGCCCCTGGTAACAGAGGGATAGGGTGGAAAGTGGACTTATTCTACTCTGCTGTCCTCATTCTTCACTCTAGAATTTTGAACCATGCAATTTCAATGTCTATTAAAGATCATGCTGGTTGGAGGAAGAGCGGATGGCTAATATGTGTATTGTGGATAGGAGAACAAATTGTTAGGAACATCTTAGAAAACAGATTCTGCTCAGGATATACCCAAGACAAATGAGCAGCTATAGCCTCAAAAGGTATTTTAGCAGCCCCAAAGAAACAACCTAAGTTCCCATGAATGGCTGAGTATCTGAACAAATGTG
The DNA here is from genome assembly GCA_004024945.1 of Uropsilus gracilis. Lineage (NCBI taxonomy): Eukaryota > Metazoa > Chordata > Mammalia > Eulipotyphla > Talpidae > Uropsilus > Uropsilus gracilis. The sequence goes on from PVHY01030107.1 coordinate 10,440, forward strand.
GTATATTTATACAACGGAATATTACACAGCAGTGTAAAGTGGGCAGATGACTACACACGAACTCAGCAACAAGTTTCACAAACCAGAAGTTAACCGAAGCAATCCACACACAAAAGCATGCCTTCCACATGATTCCATTTGCATAAACGTAGTGTGTGTTGTCAAATGTATGGGAAAAGGAGCACTGTGAAGAGCCCAAGGGGGCTCCCCGGGGGCTGGGGATAGTTGTTTCCTGGTCTGGGTGATGGTTTTTAAGTGTGTTCAGCTTGTGAAAACTCATCAAGATGCACGCTTTCAATTTTGCAATTGTTCGCATGGATGTACACATGGATAAATGGCTTAAAATGGAAAAGAGAGAGAAGGGGAAGGGCATTTACAATTTTCAGGGTGAGAGATGAAAGGGCCACAAAACCTACCTGAACACCAACAGTGGGTGAAGAGAAGTGGGAGGCTTGAGGGGAGCAAGGGACTGGGGTTGTCTCGCTGGAGAGAGGACCTGAGGGCCTGGGAGGGGGCATAGCTTCTAGCCTGAGGGTGGAGGAGAAGCTAGTAGGAGACACAGGCCTGTGGGATAGTGAGGCAGGCCGCTTTGAATGTAGTAAGAGTGCAGAGTCTGGGCACGTGCAGGAAGATATCGTAGAGAAATGCTGGCATGAGGCTGGGCTCAGAAGAAAGAGCTGAAGAAATCCTCACTGCAATCTGTTGGGTCAGCAAAAAAATAGGACCTTGTTCCTGGCCCCCTGGGGTATGATGGAACCTGGCGGGTCTGACTGCCTGGTATCAGAGTGCGGCTCAGCCCTGGCTTTCTCAGTGGTCAGGGCTCTAGAGTGGCCAGTGGAGTTCTTATAACTCAGTTCTTGACTCAGCATTGGGGTCTGGCTAGGAGGGTGGTGGGGGGACATGGCTATGTTGTCTTGGGATGGGGGCCCTGGTCTTGATTTCTAGTCCAAATCAGGACTCTTAACGGTTGCTTTGCAGAACATGGCTTTGGCTCTCTCTGGATTTCATTATCCCCTTCTGTAAAATGGATTCAGCCTGACTTGATCCAACCTTTCCATAGGGAGGGATGACTTTTACTCACTGAAAACCTCACTGTATAGGGGACCCTGACCTCAGCCCATTGTACAGATGAGAAAACTAAGGCCAGCTAGAAAAGGGGTCTTAGTTGGATCCCCATAGTTCATGAAAGGAGGCTGGGGTGAGTGTCTTGACACAGTGGTGGAGTGGTTGGGGATTTGAGTGTGGGAAGGCAGGGTAAGGCAGGGAGGGCAGAGGTGCTACTGGGGCAGAGGTACTAATAGGGACAGAGAAGGGCAAGCCTACCCTGTCCTCCAGAGGGTCCCAGTACTGCCATATTCCATATAGACTCACGTGCCACATAGTTGTGATGTTCTCACAGTGACAAAATCACCTAAAGAAGCATTTCTCGGAACCTGTCCCTGTTGTTAAGCCACTCATGACTGTGCCTCATGGTGTTGGAAGGAAGCAGGGAAGATGAGGACTATATTTCTTCATCTTAGAGAGGCAGCCATGCCTCTGCACCCCCTCCAGATCTTGGGAGTTCCCAGTGCCTGGCACCTGGAGGAGTTCAGTAAATGTGTACCAAGTGCATGCGTGGATATGGCAGGAGGTAACAGTTGTTACAAAGGGAATAAAGCTGATGAAGGGGATGAGGGTTAAGGGCAGCTTCTTCCTAAAGCTGGCATTTGTCTAGAGATCTGACTGTCATATGTATGTATGTGTGTTTGTGTGTGTAGAAGCATGTTCCAACCAAAGCATATGCACATGCCCTGAGACCTTTCTCCTACATCAAGGTCACCAGCACCTCCACACTGCTGGTGACCACTGCATTAACCCCTGGTCTTGGCAGCCCCTTGGAACTTCTAGGATACCCTACTCTCACTTGGCCTGCTTCCTCCCAGCTTCCTTGATTGGGCTCTTGGTTTTTTTGTGGGTTTTATTTTTTTTAAGCACTCTATCACTACAAGATGCTCCTGGCTCATCTCATATATTTCCTGCCTCAGTCCAAGGAGCCCTGGTTCCTTTCCTTGGGGAACAGTATTTGAAGTAAAGATTTGGACACTAGGTAAGCTCACTGTTATTTGGGTATCTTGCTTTAAGATGTCCTCAAGTAACAAAGCAAAGAAATACATGTGTGTATATTATTCTGTATATATACACATAGCTCTAAACATTTCTATATGCAACCATCTGTAGCTATACTAAATTAAACATGAGTTCTTACAGAAGGCTCTTTTTTTAATGTCTGTTTCATTGCTCAGAGTTTCTCTTCTTCCCCTTTGTTTCCAGGGAATATGTAATTGATTGTTGAAGCATTTTTATGAGGGCTGCTTCCAAGTCATTGTCAGATCATTCTAATGTTTGATTTATTTTAATGTTAGAAACAGCCAATTATATGTTTTTTTCTCCTTTGAGTTGTGATTTTCTTGGTTCTTATTATAATGTGTGGTTTTCAGTTGTACTAGGTCATTTTGTCTATTATGATTGGAAACTCAGGCCCCACTTAAATCCTTTATTTTTAGCAGGTGGCCACTGTGTTCAGGTTTAACACGTAAGTCCTGGATGACATTTGTAGGCTGTCATTTCATTTCAGAGCCTCTGCAGAATTATCTTGCTCCACTTGGTTTATCTGGTGTTACTGGGTCCCCTGCTGGATTCAGCTCATGCTGCCAAGAAGGTGGAACCCCTGGGGTTCTGAGCCCTGGCTGTAGTATGTTCCTGGGTGGGGGACAAGTGTCAGACCTGCTGTGCCTGCTTGTGTTGGGTCCATCCTGCCTTTCCCACCTGCTCACCCCTACCCCCTGTCCCTGCTGGGGAGGAAGAATGCTTCCCTGCATGCATATTGTTAGCAGGGTTCCCCATCAGTTCCCACTGCCAGCACTGTTGGTCTCACTTGATATTGGCAGAGGGCCTACCTGGGCTGCCTTCTGTCATTAGATTAGGGGTCGGGAAAACTCCAGATCTGGGTTGCCTTCTTTTGTTGGGTGGGAAGGGAGCAAATGCAGCATGCCTCTCTATTGTTCCTTAAGTCTTGGGATCCCAGAGCAGTTCACCCTCCTTTAGTTGTGTGTTGCTTCATAGCTCAACAAGAGGAGCAGCAGTGAAAACAGGTTTGTGCCAACTTGTCCAACCAGAAGTCTGGTTGGCATATACAAATATGTGTGTGTATTTATTTATTGATTTATTTAGAGACTAGGTCTCACTATATTACCCAGGGTTATCTCAAACCCA
>PVHY01030108.1:0-13671 GCA_004024945.1 Uropsilus gracilis
GGCGCGGTGAGGACAATCTCCGCCGAGCGGCCTCCGCCCCGTGGGCGGGGACGGAGCCCGCCTGTCCTGGGAGCCAAGGGTCCGCATGGGAGCCGGTAGCCCCCGGAGAAGATGCTCCGTCCAGGGAGAAGATGCTCCGTCCAGCCGGTCAGAGGCTTGCTTTCGCTGGGCTGGTGACAGCGTTCTCCTGCGGCGACACCTTGCTTTTTAACGACGCTTGACGTATTTGATGCACGTATGTGTCCGCCCTCCCTCTTGCCCTCCTTCCTTGCGGCCCTCTCTCCACCTCTCTCTCTCCCCCTCTCCCCCGCTCCCTCCCCCCCTCTCTCTTTTGAGACCAGGTCTCTCGATGTTGTCCGGGGAACCACAGGCTCACGTTGCCCCGGGTACCACGGACTCAAGCCATCCCCAGCCTCAGCCTCCCAGGTAGCTGGGATGACAGGCGCGCGCCACCACGCCCAGCTAGTTTTTGAGACCAGGTCTTGTTATGCTGCCTCAGGCGGGTCTCCAGCTGGACTCAAGTGAGTCTCGACCTGGCTTCATAGGCGATTAAAGGCGATTAAGGGCGATTAAAGGCGCATGCCACCACTCCTGGCCTCTCTCCATCTCTCTTTCTACCTCTCTGTCTCTCTCTGTCTCTGTTGGTCTCTGTCTCTGTTTCTCTGTCTCTGTCTCTATCTGTCTCGCTGTCTCTGTCTCTGTCTTGTCTCTGTCTCTCTGACTCTCTCTGTCTCTGTCTCTCTATCTGTCCCTGTCTGTCTTTATCTCTGTCTCTCTGTCGGTCTCTTTCTGTATCTCTGTCTCTCTGTCTATCTCTCTCTGTCTCGCTGTCTCTGTCTCTTTTTGTCTCTGTTTGGTCTCAGTCTCTGTCTTTCTGTCTCTCTGTTTCTCTGTCTCTGTCTCTCATTGTCTCTGTCTCTGGCCCTCTCTGTCTCTTTCTTTCTGTCTCTCTGTTTCTGTCTCTGTCTCTCTCTGCCTCTGTCCCTCTGTCTCTCTTTGTCTCTATCTCTCTCCATCTCTCTGTCTTTGTCTCTCTTTCTCTATCTCTGTCTCTCTGTCTCTGTGTCTCTGTCTCATTTTTGCCTCCGTCTCATTGTCTCAGCCTCTGTCTTTCTCTGTCCCTCTCAGTCTCTCTCTGTCTCTGTCTCTCTCTGTCTGTCTTTCTGTCTCTGTCTCTCATCTCCCTCCTCCCCTTCTCTTTCCTCCTAAAGGAAAAGAAGGTTCCAGACACACTGTTCCTCAGTTCTCCTGGATTGTAATTGCCCATCTCTGCCCCAGGCACTTGATGGGCCTCTCTGCAGCCTAACCTGATCTCTTATCAGGTGGGCGCATGTCGTAGACAACAGTGGTTTTGTGCATTTTCAAAGCCTACGAGAGTGGCTACCCAAGGCTGTGTGTTTTCTTGGAAGTCCGTCTCTTTCTGCATCTATTTCCCACTAGGATTCTGTGGTCTAAGCAGTCATTTCTTTGAAAATCGTCTGTTTTTCCTGTGTGGCTAGTTGTTTATAGTGTGTTAAGAGCATTGACCGTGGGATCTGCCCTCTCCCAACGCTTTAAGAGCACAGCCCAGCGTCTTGGTGACGAGTGCGAGGTGGCACCGCAGATCACTTGGTTGTTTTATAAAGTTTTCCCTTGTTTACTGTCATTTCTCAGCTTAACCTCATATATCTAAGTGTGACTGTGTATTTCTATAGAAAATTGTCTGTTTTTTTCCGAGACCACCAGGTTTCGCTATGTTTTCCAAAGTAATCCCGATCCTATGGACCCAAGTGATCCCCAGCCTCAGCCTCCCAGGTAGCTGGGATTACAGGCGCCCGCCACTGCACCCAGCTGCCTTTTTTTGAGACCAGGTCTCGCTATGTTGTCCGGGGTTGTCTCGAACCTGCAAACTCAAGCGATCCCTGGCCTTTTGGATCCCAGCGCTGCGGTTACAGGCACGCGCCTCCATGCCGGGGAAAATTGACTGTTTCCTAAAGTAAATCCTTTAGTATTGTTATGTCGAGGTCTGTGTGCTATAGGCATCTTCACCCGTGATCATCGTGAATGTATCTTGTATTATTCTTGAGTAAGCATTTCGCTAGGTGTTAAACAACATCTTCAAGGTGTGGAAAGAAAAACAACTTTTAACATAAAAGTTTCCACCAATTTCGCCAGCGGTGTGTCTAGTTCAATGTTGTTTTCAAAGAACCAGTTCTGGTTTTGCTAATAATCTGTATTGTTCCTTTCCCCCCTTTTTTGTTAATGGTGACATTCATCACTGATATTTCCTTCATATAGTTTTTGTTTTTTATTTTATTAACTGATGCTCTTATACTTTCGTTTTTTTCCTTCACAACTGAACATTTAGATGAAAAGGAAATTAAACTCAAAAAGAATTGGGATAAAGGCTTGGACAGATAAAGCTTTTACAGAAATAGGAATCATGTTTTAAAAGTTATTATTTTTTTATTTACCCTGCCCAGAACTTGGTGTGCTTTTTTGAACTGAAGATTCAGGTCTTCCATTCTGGAACATTCTCAGTCATTTTCCCTGTGAATACTAACTCTCTTTCAGCCCTTTCAAACTTTCTAAACCTTCTAGTTGAGGTCACTGGGCGTCTTAGTCTATTGCCCTGAGTGTTTGGTTAATTCTTCCATCGTTTCAATCTCATTTTTCTGTGCCACATTCTGCGTGGTTTCTACAGACCGATGTTCTAGTTCACTAATATTTTCTTTTCCTGTGCCAATTCTTGCTTAACCAACCCTCTGAGTCCTTAGTTGCAATGCCTTTGTCTTCTTTTCTAGAACCTGTATTTGGTCATTTATCACATTTATTCGGTTCTTTTTCCAAAATGCTCTGTGGTTCCTAATTTTCAAAATCTTTTAAATCATTTCAATGTGTTTGTTCTAGTTCTTGTTCATTTATAGTTCTTTTATTTCCTATTCTTGCAACGTTAACCAAGTATATCTAGTAGTTTTCTCTATCAATACGTAATTTCTTGGCATGGTTTATAGCTCTTTATCTGTAAACTACTCTAACATTAAAAGGGGGAGCATTCTCAATGTACCCTGCACTATGAAAGTCTCCTTAAAAAGTAGCTGTTGTGATTGTTTCTGTTGTTTCCCTAGAGACCAGCTTCTGTCACTACCCTCTGACTGGAATTCCTGCAGAGTGCAGAAAACTCAGATCCTGCACTCAGGGAGCAAGGTCTGGTGTTTGAGTTTTGTACTCAAAACCTCAGGTAGGAGCACAGCATTTTGGTGAGTATTCTTGCAGGGTAGATGGAAATTTTCTCATTCCGTTTTAGTGGACTAGCAATGCTTCCAAGTTTCAAGTTCTGTTCAAGGAGCAAAATTTCAGCTCCTTATTTCACAGCAACCCAAGGTCAGCTGTACCCCAGGCACAGGGTCATGGACGAGGGCCTTTTAGCCAGTCTGAGGACCTGTGAGCTGGCTAAGAACACTGGGTGAGTTCTGATCTCACTTGACTCCTGCATTTTATTCTGGATTCCAGGGATTTGATTTTCATTCTTTAAAACTAAAAATGTGTTAAAAATTTTCTTCTTTGCTACATTTTATCCTACCCTGAACAATTCAGTTTCTCTTCTGGATTTATTATCCATGCTTTCCAAACTGGATCCTCTGGGCTGCGGGGGAGGACAGTGACAGGGCGACTGATAGAGTCACTGCTCTAACCTCCCCTCCACCCAGGCCCACAGGGAACCTCTCCTTATGCCTGCTTACAACAGCCTCACTGTGGGATGCTGACAAGTATTTCACCTCCCTGTGCCTCAGTTTCTCCATCTGTAAAAAGGGAACAATGACAGCACTGCCTCCAGGACATCAGAAGATTAAATACAATTCATACAGTGCTCAGATCAGCGCTTAGATCAAAATAAGAATGCAGTTAGTGATCTTTGTTAACTCTTGAGCTCCAAGTTAGTTTTCTTTCACAAAGTGACCTGAAAAAAAGTCTTTTTAGAACCAGATGGATTTCTGAAAAGTATGTACAAATGTTTCCAGACTGGGTTCTTTCTAAAAAGTCATCTAGTTTGAAAAGTCTTTGTTTCTGTGTCAACTCTGCAGTAGAAAAACGAGCTTCAGTGAAGCTTGGATTCTACCAGGGTGGGCACAAAGATGTCTATTGTTTATGATCATTTTCATCCAGCCCCCTGACATTCCTTCACCCCCACTTCCTATCTGTTAACAATTCCATTCTTTTCTTAATAATTCACAATGAACTGGTTGTAAGTCACGGAACCAGATCTTAATAGTTGGACGCGTTTCCTGCCACTAGAGGCAGACTTCCGCCATGTTTTTTCAGCACCGTGTCACTTTCCATAGATATTTCGCTGAAAGCGCCTAACTCCAAAGACATTGTATGTAACGATCCCTCTAACTTTACATCTGTGGTAACTTCTACCTTTCCACAAAGGTGGATACTGTGTCGTCTCAAGGGAAAGAAGAGGTTAAGGGGAAGGTTTTACTTTGTTTCATGACCAAGGATGCTGTTGGAAGGGGCATTTTCATACCCACTGAAGCTTCTGCGCAATCAGCCCACTGACGTCTGTACCATGAGCTGGTGATGGCTCCTCTCACTCGGGGCCGTGTCTGCTTTACGAACCTATGAGCTAATGAGTCAGGATTTCAGCCATGAGAATTGGGGTTGATAGTCTCCCACCACATCCCAGGTAGCAGCGCAGAAAGCAGAGATCTGAGATTTCCACCTAGCCCTCAGCATCCACCCCCAGCCTTCATTCAGGTTCTACCACTTCTTAAAGACCAAGCGAGATGCTCTCTTTAGCTCCAGGGTAGCGACGGGAAATCAGAGTGTGCCAACGTCTCTGCAGGTGGCTAATAATGACAACCATGCATCTACAAGTGGACTGCTTGTTCCTGATGTCTCATCAAGATTCATGAGCCCTTTGACACTGTGAACAGGGAGTCTGGCAAGATGGCAGCAGAGTGAAGGCAGCAGGCTCCCCTCCTCCAAACATGTACAACAAAACGGCTGTTCAGAGAGATAACCAGAGGAAGGAGTGGCTGTAGTTCAAATATCCTGCAGAGAGTAATTCAGACACACACCAACACTGGAGCTCCTAAAACCTGGCACTACACTGGAAAAGGGGGATACAGGAGCAAGCACCCAGGACAGAGGATATACAGCTGGAGAGCTGCAGAGTGGGGGCACAGAACGAGGATACCAGCTTGAATCTGTGTCTCCTGACATGGAACAGCTGTAGCCCGAATTGGTCAGAGTGTCTCACTTCCCTGTAGAACAGACTTCTAGTAAAACCCAGGCTGAAATTTCCAAAATCCTCTTTCCTTTTTTCCTCTCTGAGGAAAGGCTTGGAGGTTGGGGCGGGGGGAGGAGGGATGGTGGCAGACATCCACGACCCTTCACCAGAGCCAGTCTCCTCACTACTCTAGCAGGTGCAAACACAGCAGTTTGAAACGTGTCCCTCCAATAACCCAGACAAAATTGAAAACGAGGGAGCAGAAGAATTCGGGACACAGGCCAGAAAAACCCTCTGAAAGGAGCTCTTATTCAGAGGAGTGTGGCTCATGAGGGGAGAGGAGTTCAGGGCAATAGCCCCAGCAACGCTAATGGGACTTAGAAAAACAACGAGGGCTATAAAACAACAGTAGAATGAAGCTAATGAAAGTAGGAGGCAGTGGCTTTCGGAAATAATAGAGCTAAGTACTGTAGCTGATTTGAGAAGTACAATGAGGGCATCAATAGCAGACAAACAGAAGCAATGGGGAGAATTAATGAGCTTGCAAACACAATGTTGGAGAACACAAGAAGAGAACAAAGTAGGGAATGAAGAATTAAAAAAAAGTCTCAGAGCATTAGGACAATGTGAAGAGAAACAATCTAGATCATGGTATTGTAGAAGGGAAGAAAAAAGAAAGGCGTAGAAAACCTATGTAAAGAAAGATTCATTGAAAATGATCTCAGTCTGAGATGAACAGAAATTATGACCCAAAAGGAACAAAGTGTCCCAAATAAAATGCTATCAAACAGAAATACAAGGAGATGCATAATGATGAAGTTGCTGACAACCGATGACAAGGACAGGATGTTAAAAAAAAGAGAGAGAGAGAAGGGGGTAACCTGGAGGGCGACACCAATCAGACTGTCAGAAGAAACATTGCAAACATTGAACAAGAGATGCTAAAATACTTAAAGAAAAATACCTTGCTCAAATTGTTTTTTAAAACTCAAATAGAAAGAAGGCTCCTTAATATATTTTGTGATGCTATAACTACCTTAATACTGAAACTAAACAAAGACAACATTTTTAATGATTTTTTTGGCTGATTTTTTAAATTTATTTTTTTTAAAAAGCATTATATATATATATATAATATTACATTATTGTGTATCCTGGGGTTTTCCTATTTCCCTAACACCTGCTAACCATCCTGCTCTTTCGTGCTCTCTGCCTCCTTCACCTTCTTCCTCCTCCTCCCCTCTCACTCCATCATTCAGCCCAGTTGACTATTTCTAATTTTTCTTATTCATTTGTTTGTTTTCCCCTATATTTGTCATATAAGCTAGACCCTCCTGTATTTCTCTTTTTCTTTTTGGCTTACTTCTGCTAAGATGATTCCTTCTAGGTACATCCATGTTGCTGCAAATGACATGTTTGTCCTCCTGGATTGATGCTTAGTATTCCATCGTGAACATAGACCACTTTCTTTTTTCAGCCAACCATTGATTTTGGGGCATTTGGGTTATTTCCGAATTTTGGCAATTGTATACAGACTTGCAGTAAACATGCACGCACAGGTGTCCTTTTGAATGAGTGTTTCCCTGTCCTCTGGGTAGATTCCCAGTGGTGGGATTGCTGGGTCGAATGGTATGTCCACTTTCAGTTGTTTGAGGGTCCTCCACGCATCCTTGCACGGTGGCTGGACCAGTTCGCACTCCCTCCAGCAGTGCAGGAGAGTTCCTTTTTCTCCACATCCCCATCAACACTTGTTGTCTGTTTTTTGTTTTTGTTTTTTTTTAATATGGGCCATCGTACTAGTGTAAGATGGCATCTCAGTGTGGTTTTAATTTGCATTTTCCTGATTATTAGTGATGTGGACATTCTTTCATGTGCCTATTGGCCAGCTGTATTTCCTCTTTGGTGATGTTTTTTGTTGGTTCTTCTCCCTGTTTTTTGATTGGGCCTTGCGCTTTGTTTGTGTTGAGTTGTGTGACTGTGGATCTTTGTTACCAGGCCCTTATCACTTGTCTGGAGGGCAAAAGTTTCCTCCCAGTCGGGTTGGGTTTCTTTTTGTTTTGCTTATTGAAAAGACAACATTTTTTTAAAGACCATCAAGAAAATCAACCAGAAAACATTCTTTAAATTTTATTTTTTTAATTGATTGCACACACACGTTTTACATCACTGTCTACCTTGAGGTTCTCCCACCACCATGTCACCCATGTGCTCATTCCTCCCATGGTTTTGCCACCCACTCCTCTCTTGTTCGATACTTTAGTTCCAGCACAAGAAAATTATAGATCCATATCCCTGATGAACACTTACGCAAAAAGTACGACAAAATCCTAGCAAATCAAACTCAACAGTATGTCACAAAGATTTCACACCATGATCAGATGGGATTTATCCCAGGATGCAAAAATGGTTCAATATATGTAATTAATGAGTGCAACATCAACAAAAATAAAGATAAAAAGTCATATAACATCAATAGATGCGGAGAAAGCATTTGATAAAATGTGGCACCTCTTTATGACAAAAGCTCTAACCAAGATGGAAATAGAAGGAACCTGCCTCAATAAAATAATGGCCATTTATCACAAACTAATCGCCAATGCAATACTCAATGAAAAAAATGAAAGCTTTCCCCATAAGATCTTGCACAAGATAAGGAATCATGCTTCCAAGTCTTTAGACTTGAACTTCACTTCTTCCTGGATTGCAAATTTTATTTGAGCCAATTCCCTAAAACAAAATACTCTCCTGTCTCTGTCTCTCTCTGTCTTCACACACACACACACACACACACACACACACACACACACACACACACACACCCACACACACACACACACTCCATTCAGGGAAAAGAAATCAGCCCTGTTCCTTTTCCCAGCACGTCATGACTGTGTCTCCACAGTGAGCTGAAGGGGGAGGCATAGAGGAAAATGCCTGGACTAGTTTCCCCTGGTCAGTGGACACAGACAAGACAGACTTTGAAATCGATGAGTATTGCTTTCAGTCTGGGTTTCCTTTTATTTTATTAATGAATGAATGAATCAATTGATTAGAGGCTAGGTCTGGCTATGTTGCCCAGGGTGCCACGGACTCAAGCGATCCCCAGCCTCAGCCTCCCAGGTAGCTGGGATGACAGGCGCCTGCCACCACGCCCAGCTATTTTTTGAGACCAGGTCTCGCTATGCTGTCCCAGGTGAGACTCAAACCCGCGGACTCAAGTGATTCCTAACCTCGGCCTCCCGTCCTAGGATGGGATTAAAGGTACGCGCCACTGCGTCCAGCCCTGGGTTTCGTTTTCTGTGACTCTGAGCAGGCGACTTTAATCTTCCTGGGCCTCCTCGCACTGTAGGGCCAGGGCTCAGGCTGGGGCTCCAGGCGCAAGAGGCGGAGTCCAGACATTTTGGCCAACAGTGGACCCCATGGCGCAGAGTGCCCGAGTTCCGCCCAGTGACAGTGGAGCTGACGTTCCTCATGGGTCACGGCCTCGTGGGTGCTGCGTCTGCAAAGTCTTTGGCTGCCTTATTTCCCCTGTGACTGATTTACTCTGATTCTGGTTTGCCCGTCGTGGGTCCTGAACTCACAGAACAACCCGCTGCTCACGTTGCTGCTAGCAGTCACACACAAGCTCAGCCTGGCAGCCAAATGACCAGTGGCTTCGCGCTCTGGAAGCAGATTCCTTGACCGCTATTTCTCGCTAGTCAGGAGCGTCCCATGGCACTTACCATCTTGAAGAACAAGGACCTGGTGATGCAGCCCTTAAAAGGTCTGTTTTATCAGAAACAAGCAGGTAATACGTATTCCAGAAAGGCCTCTGAGACACACAGTCCTGACGACCAGCCCCTACTGCCCCCCCACACCCCCCCCAGCACACGGCCATCGTAGTAGGAACAGAGAGTGCGATTGTGAGGCTGAGGAATGGGAGGATGTTGGCTTTCCTGCCAGCTTGGGGTGAGTTGAGTGATGCGGGACCCTTCCTTACACAATGTGAGCGTCCATGGAGTCTGCAAGCGCTGATGTAAAAGCAGCTGGAAAATGTTTGCAAAGTCTAGATAGGTTGAATGTGTAGAAACTCTTGCCAGAGCAAATCTTCCCTAGGACTGCAACTTCCCTGTTTTGGAAATGAGTGTCTGCAAAGTCTCATCCATGGGAGGATGGGGGGGGTGGCAGGGTGCCAAGTTCATGCCAAGTTTCAGGACTTGTGAGCATCTTGTTTGGTGGCAATATGTATGTATATATATATAGATGTGTCGTTATATATATATATTATAGAGGCTGGGTCTCATATGTTGCCTGGGGAACCCAGACTCTCATTGCCTGGGGTACCCCAGACTCAAGCGACCCCCAACTCAGCCTCCTAGATCTCTGGGGTTACAGGCACATGCCACCGCTTCCAGCTACTTCTTCGAGACCAGGTCTCACTATGTTGCCCTGGGAAGGTCTCAAACCCATGTATTCAAGCAATTCCTAGTCTCAGCCTCCCTTCCTAGGCTGGGATTAAAGGCACATCCCACTGTGCCTGGCCTGGGGGCAATATTGCAGGCTACAGATGAAGACCTTTTGCAATCTGGCACCAAGAGAATCCGAGGCCTTGAAGCATGCCGACAAGCACATCGCCAGTGTGCTAATGGGGCCAAGCTGACACATCACAGATGACCCAGCACCTCTTCCAAGAGGCACTTCTAGATTTCTGTGCTGGAACAGTGCAGAAGCACTGCTTGGAGACTAGCATCTCTTTCAAGATTGTACTTAACACTGATGATGCTCCCAGAGGTTGTTCTTATTGAGTGACCTTCACCGCAACATCAGGTAGCACTTCTCCCTCCGCACACCACCTCTTCAATACAACCCATGGGTTGAGAAGGCCTCGCAGCCTCTGAGGTCCACCCCTCAGCTCCTTCGCCCAGGCCCCTGTTGTCCTCAGGCAGGGCTCAAACATCCACGAGTGCGCCAAGACCATGCTGGGTGCGGGGTGATGTCCTCGAGATGGTGGGAGAGGCGCCCGGAAAAAGCACGTGAGAGTTTCCTCTGTGACTTCAAAGATTTGCTGAGGATGAAGAACTGGCAAAAACACACAAGGCGGTGGCTGAGTTGGTGAGCAGCTTCGGCGGGGTGTAGGGGAGGTGGCACAGAGGAGCTTCTAGAAGTGACCGCTGAGGAACTGACTCATGAGGAGTCCTTCGAGCTGGAGTGGGGACACGTAACTCAAGAGATGGAGACAGCAGTGGATGACGTTTCCAATTCCAGCCTGGCCGATGCTGTTATCCCTGTTTGATCGCAGACATCTTACCCATCACCATGGCTGTGCAAGGGTCCCCAGGGGGGTTTGTTTTGATGTGCCTTTCCCTAGTGCTAGCGGTGCTAAGCATCTTGCCATGCGCGTATTGGCCACTTAAGTATCTTCTCGAGGGAAATAGCTATATAGGTCCTTTTTCCATTAAAAAAAACTGGACCTTACCTCTATGGAAAGCTGTGTGGAGGACCCTCAAATTAAAGAAAATGGAACTATCATTTGACCCAGCAATTGCTCTCTTGGGAATCTACCCAAAGGAGACCTCAGTGTGGGTACAAAGGGACACCTGTGCCAGGATGTTTATTGCAGCACTGTTTGTAATTGCAAGGACATGGAAGCAACCAAAATGTCCAAAAACAGATGACTGGATGAAAAGGATGTGAGCTCTATACACAGTGGAATATTACTCACCAATGAAAAATGACAAATTGGACGATTTTATGATAACATGGATGGACTTAGGAGAGATCATATTAGCAGAAACAAGTCAAAAAGAAAAAGACAAAAACAAAATGGTTTCACTACTATATGGGACATGGGAAAGCTAAACAAAAATCCATGAAGAAGAATCAAAATAAGCCAACAACCAAATCAAAGTACACAACTTGGGAGGGGGGACAGGGTGGGGACGGTCAGGGAGGGGGGGTGACCCCCAGAGATCACAAAGATGTGAAATTTATATATAAATAAATTATCTAATATGAAAAAAGAATACAAATAAATTACTTAAAGAAATAAAAGTAATAAGATAAAAAAAGAAAAACCCAGGACTCTGTCTCTCCTTTTATCCTGGAGTTGTAAGAATTGCATATTCCACATGGCTGCCCCTTAGTAGATCGATGGCTTGCAAATGGCCTCTCCCATTCTGGCTGCTCTCGCATCGTCTGACAGTCCTGGAAGCACAAGTCAGTCATGGCGATAACGTCTGGTTGACCTTTCTTACAGCTGCTGCCTATGCCTTTGGGGTCACATCACTGAGAACCCGTTCGCCTGCGATTTCAAACCCAGGAAGATTTACCTCTGCGTTTCCCTTTAAGCGTATTGTAGCGTTGGCTTTTATATGAAGGCCTTTGATTCGTTGCAATCTAACTGCGTATCTAGTGCACAGTAAGGACCCAGTCTTACTCCTGTGATGACGGACAGGTATTTGCTGAAATCTGTTCTTTCTCCCACTGGATTGATCTGGCATCCTTGCGGAATAGCCACTGGGCGCCGGGTCACGGAATATTTCTGGACTCGGGTTACCGTGGGCTGTCTTTATGCCAGTCCCGCGCTGTGGAGCTCTCCATCGCTGTATAGTACATCTTGACATCGAGGGTGGGAGTTGTGTAGCTTTGTTCTTCTGGAAAACCCAAGGAGATAGTGAGGTTGGCAGAGCCTGCTGGCAAACAGCCCCCACGTTTCAGTCCCTGGCTCCTCCGAGACAAGGGGGCAGTGGAGGGTAGGTGGGCGTAGGGGGCAGCATGGTGACCGCTTGCTGCTGCCACCCCCTGGATGAACAGGCCCCATCCCAGGCTCCACCCTGGGTCCTGGGGTGTGAGTCTTCCAGGACTGGACCCCTATATCCTGGGGCCAGTGGGGGGGGATGATTGAACACGTCTTTCCTCTCCCGCTGCAGCGGGTCCTAAGGGCAGCCCACGACACGGAAATGATCCACGACTGGCGGTTTTCACTGGCGAGCCTGCTTCTCAGCACTTTGGTGTTGCTTAGTTTGGAGGCCCGAATGCCTCTACTCCAGGTATGCCTCTACTCCAGGTCTCCCCAGGTATGGGGGGGTGCCTGGACCAACTGGAAGAGACTTCAGGGGCTGGCTTAGCAGCCTGCACTTTCCGTCTCGTTCCCCTCGCCCCTTCCTGATCCATCGAGTCATCCTGTTGCTCAGTGATTTGTTGCCTGCCTGTCACTCTCCACCTGTAGAATTTTTTTTTTCGGGGGGGGGGTGATGGTCTAGGTCTCGCTCTGTTGCCCGGACTAGTCCTGATCCCATGGACTCAAGCGATCCCCAGCCTCAGCCTCCCAGGTAGCTGGGATTACAGGTGCCTGCCCCATGGCATCCAGCTGCTTCGTCAAGACCAGGTCCCGCTATGTTCCTCGGGGTAGTCTTGAACCCGTGAAGTCAAGCATTCCCTTACCTCTTGCCTCCCGGCGCTTGGATTACAGAGGCGCGCCGCCACGCCCAGCTATCCATCCCATAGCACTTTTGCTCCATGGAAGAGTAGCTGGTGTCCGGACGTGAGCGCTGTGCTCCTCCTGCCTGGCCTAGGTCAGCGCCGGCCCGAATGCTTAGCAGCAGCTGCTGACGGACACGCCCGGCGTCTTCTTTCTAGCAGCCGCACGCCAGTCTTCTGGAAGGGGAGCTTGTGTCCCCCCTGGCCCAAAGCAAGCCTGAAGGGCGCTCCCTCCCCTGGACTCGCTGGTCCTGCTGGCATCTGAACCTGGCCCCTCCCTTGCCAGCAGAGTGACCTTGGCTCTGCATTCAGCTCCCGGAGCCTCCTCGGACGCTTCACCTGCGGTAAAGACACACCCGCCGCGCTGGCCACGGTGCTAGCAAATTCACTAAAGTGCCTGGTGCGGTGCTCGCACACGAAGCCTCGATGTACGTGACTGTCATCACCAAAGTCCCCCTCTGGCCCCCGCAGGGAGCCTCGCGCAGGCCACGGCCTCCACGGTTCTTTCCTGTCCGCTAGCGCTTCCCTGCCCGGACGGTGGGGTCAGTGCCATTGTCACGGCGCCGCAGGGCGGGGTCCTTCCTCTGGGCTGCAGCTCCGCTGAGGCCAGGGAGGCTGCATCTGTTTGCATCTCCTTGCAGAGAAGGGCTCCGGCAGGAAGCGGCCGAGGACACCTCTTCCGCCCGTGTCCCTTCTCAGCCGTTGTCTCCAAGCTGGCAGATGCAAGGGGAATAGCCCGGCCTCTATCCCGCAGCTTGGGCGGATCTGAAAGAGCTCTTTCCTTCCCCCAGGCTGAGATGGTCTTCTTCCCAGCCTCCTGCAGCACAGGCCTTTAGTGAAATACTCCCAGTACTTGCAGCGCCCCGCCCCCGGCCACAAAATGCGCGCACTTGTGTTTCCACAGTCCCCCTGTAAGCCACGGGGGCGGGCTGGGGGTGCGGGTGCAATCCCCTGAGACGGCACTCCTGTTTGTGTGGCTTCTTTCCACCTGGCCTGGC
>PVHY01030109.1:0-13688 GCA_004024945.1 Uropsilus gracilis
ATTTTCATGTTGTTTCTTAGAACATTAGACATTTTTTACTTTACCTTTGAGACAAGTTACTTAATTTCTGTGTCTTGGTTTCTTCTCTCAGTACTTTGATTAGTTAATTGTGCAATTGAGAGGCCTCTGTAGTACACTTTGAGAAGATATTTTCTTGAGGCTTTGGCTCAGACTTTATTGTTCCGGCCTTGTCTGTTACGCCCTCTGTAAATCACCTGCTCAGACTTTGAGGTCCCAGTTTGGGGTGAAACCTTCCTTGGGTCCTGGGATCAGTTCCTCGTGATCTCTCTCTCCTCTGTCTTACATGGCTGTGTTCCTTTATAGTGCCTGAGTGTCAGGCTTTTACCTGCTTGCTGATAGTGGGAATGACTAACATCCTTTATCACTCCCGTTGTGAACATCACAAATGTCTAAGACGTACTTGTATCTGTTACTCCTAGACCAGAACGTGCGTAGGAATTGAGGGACCACTAAGGAATTCATTTCCCCAAACATTTCCTGGTTGATAAACTACCTTTTACTCCTTCTGTTTTCTCTTGGCACCTCTGCATATATTCTTTGTTTTTCTTCTATATATTTTTTTCTTTTGTTCCAGTTAGAATGCAGGTCTAAATGGACTCAGTGTTGTTCTCCTTTGTTCGTCAGTGTGGGATTTTTGGAGTCTTTCCTGTGTGTTGGCTGCTGTTTTAAGGGTGTGGTTTGCCATGCAGAAGAGAAAGTTTCACCTCAGTCTTTGCTGTGTGGATTTTTCGGTGCATCTTGAGACAGTGTTGTATAATGATTAAATTCTGGAGTTACTGCAGAACTATATTGTTCAGCCCTGAGTTCGGTGTTAGCATGTAGCTTTAGGAAAGTTATTTGACTATCCCTAAGCTTTCGTTACTCAAAAGGCAGTGGAATTAATGGTACCTGTCTCTTAAGTGGTCAGTATTCAGTTAGATGAAAAGTTTTTTTTTTAAATAATAATTTATATATATATATATTTCACATCATTTTGATCCCTGGGAGGTCACCCACCACCTCCCCTCCACGACCTCTCAAGCTGGTCCCCACCCTCCCCTTGTGTACTTTCATTTGGTTGTCCATGTATTAGTGAAACCATTTGGTTTCTGTCTTTTTCTATCTGGCTCATTTCTGCTAGTATCATTTCTTCTAGATACATCCAGGTTTCCATAAATTCATCAAATTTGTCGTTTTTAATTGATGAGTAACAGATGAAAAGTTAAGTACCTACTTAGCAAGTTGCTTGACATAATTGCTAAATAAATGTTGGCTGTTATCATCAGAAGTCATTTTCAATAGGTCTTACTGGTTTTGACACCTTATAACAAAAAGACCATACATGACATGACATTGCCAATGAGAGCTTTTTTCCTAGAGAAATCACATCTTATTAAGTCTTAAGTATAAAGTTGTTTCTTGCTTGACAGAAACAACAAATTTTGGTGAGGGTGTGGTGAAAAGGGGATCCTTGTACACCGTTGGGTGGGAATGTAAATTGGTACAGACACTGGAAAACAATATAGAGGTTCCCCAAGAAATTAACTATAGAACTACCATATCTGGGCACTTACTCAAAGGAAGCAAAAAAAACTATTTGGTTGTCCAAGCGTTGGGAGGCAAGAAGCTTGGGATTGCTTGAGTCTACTGGTTCGAGGCTACCCCAGGCAACATAGTGAGACCTGGTCTCGAAACAGAAGCCAGGCGCCGTGGCGGGCACCTATAATCCCAGCTACCTGAGAAGCTGAGACTGGGGATCGCTTGAGTCCGCGGTCCCCCGGGCAACTTGAGTCTCTGGTACCCCAGGAAACATAGTGAGACCTAGTTACCAAAAAAACCCACTATTTGGAGATTATCCTCTGTTCACTCCCTCTATTCATTACAGCATTGTTTATGATAGTCAGGATAATAAAATAACCTAAGTGCATGGATGGTTGGTGGATAAAGATGTGAATAAGATACAAATATGAATACTATGAAGGAATTAAAATTTTGTCAGTTTCAACAGCATCTATGAACCTAGAGGATCATCATGTTAAATATACCCTGTGATTTCACTTTTATGTAGGGAATTAAAAAAAAAACCCAAAAACAAAAGAAATAGAGAAAACAGATTGGTGGTTAGCAGAGGAGAGGAGGATGAGGGTGGGTGGGTAAAATGGGTGAAAGCAGATTAAGAAGTAACTGAATTACAAAATAAATAAGCCAAGGAGATACAATGTACAGCGTGAGGACTATACACAAATAGATGGTCCTGCCAAATTGGAAGTTGCTAAGGAAAGATGGTAAATAGACTTTCGGTGATGATCATTTCCCAGTGTATGCAGATGTCAGATCACCATGTGCACCTGTAACTGCAATACTGATTCCTTACACTTCCAAAAAAAGTTACTGCTCTACTCTAGTGTGGTGATCCCCCGGCTCCTTTAGTTGCTGAAGCTTTTTCTCTTTTAAAAACGAAAACAAAACCAAACAAGCCTGCCATGTCAGACAAAAAAGGCTGAAAGGGACCGCCTTTCACCTATGCTTCTGAGACAGGGTGGTGCCCTGGACAGTGGTCATTGGGTAACTCACTGGATACTCATTGTCAAACATGGATTGCCCAGGCCAGCCTCTGGGAGAGCAGCGCTGGAGGTGGTCGGACTTCTGTAGTGTTGCTAAGCTGTTCTGGGTGGTTTTGCTACGTGTCATCCACCAACTGCTCTCTGGGAGACTCTTGTCTCTCAGAATTTGTTCATTCTTAAAACCACTGATGGGATCTGAAAAACAAGCTGGAACTTGAGAAGACAAGGAATTCTGGATCCAGGCAGTTAGTCCTCCAGCGTGGGTAGAGAGCTTTGCTTCTGTCAGGAATCGCACGAGCTCCTCAGAGATAGGATTTCTGAGCAGTATGGATAAATTGAAGTTCATCGATGGTCTAACATTTCGTAGTTGGAAGATGGATGATCGGGAAAGAGTTACTTAGTTTAGGTATCAAAGGCTTTTGATGAATGATCAGTGTCTTTCCATTCATTTTAGCCCCATTACTAGTGGAGTCTTATATATCTGATTGGTTTTATGCAAGCTTGAAGCTATTTTTGTGTCCACATATACACATATAGGCCATTTAAAAGAATGCCTCCCCTTTATTTTTTGCTATTTATTAAACAAGTTAGGGGATAATAATTTCCTTTTCACAAGGCACTCTTCAAAAATTTATTATAAATTTCTTAAAATGGTGAGCTTGTGTGTTTTTAATTACTTAGGTGCTACTTTACTTATACCTTTATATATAGTATCAGCATGAAAGGACATACCTGTTTCACAGGTTGGATCTAATCTCCTAATTATTTTCGAATAGTGAATGCTGTCTTATCAGAAAAAAATGATTCCTCAGTGCATTTGTGGGAGTTAGTAGCTATTAGTTTATCAGAGTCATCATCATCAGAACATTAACCCTTAGAAAAGTTTATAATTTTCAGATGTGTGTAAGGTTTAACGCTTTTAGTGGGGAAATCCTAAAAGACAGTTTTTAATAGGCAGAGCTAGTGCATTATATTAGTGTTAATGGAGAAGTCATTTTTCAGTTTATCTTCATAATTAACACAGCTTGAGTTCTTTTTAAATGTTTAATAAATTTCATTAGGAGCTATTTTCTGTCTGCAGAAAGGTTTTCTCAGTAGCGTTAATTATTTCAGACTACATTCTAGGGCTGATTTCAGATCATTGGAAAGGTAGGATCTCAGAAAATAAATTCCTTATGTCTTTATAACTCTTTCTTGTGAGAACTTAATGGTTACTTTCTGAAATTTAACTTTAGACTTTAAAATACCCCCACAATGTGTTCTTTGAAGTCTCATGGGGCAGGGGAGGGAACGCATGGCGGTGGGGACTGTATTTGAAGTACTCACAGGGGCCAGGAACTGCTCTCTGTGTTCTTAATCTTTCGCGGCACCTCGGCAGAACTGACTGGTGAGTAGATGGAACATAGAGCGTCCTGTGTAAGTACGGCGTGCTAACCGATTGCACCACCGGAGCTCTTATAGTGCGTTCTGAATGAGTTAGGCTTGATTTCACTGAGTGTGAATTACGTCATGCATTCAGTTTTCCGAAGGAGGTGGGGTCTGAAATGTACCTTATTCTTTTCTAGCTTCTCCTTACAGGTTACTACATTTAATGAGACAGGCAGTGAGAAAAATACTAAATTGAGGTGTCTCAACCTAGAAAATGTTATTGATTCTTATATTTCGTTAGTTCCAAAATACCAACATTTTTCACACTTAGTAGCTGTAAGTCAGTGACCGACAGGGACAGAGAATTTTGTGTCCCATAATTAATCGCTCTTGAAGTGTAGTGAGGATGTGACTTTTCACATTTTTAACAATACCTTCTTGACTTAGTTTAAAAATCTAATTTCTTAGTTTCTTAGTTTTTATTTTGAATACAAACTTTGAAGAACAACGCCGTGGTATCAACCATCTAAAAGTGTAGCAAGTTTGTCTTGTATATGAGTTTTACTTTCAGATAGTAGACCTAACAGCTGTGAGAAATCTTCGTCAAAATTTGTATAATCTAGGCAGGGCATGGTGGTGCATGCCTGTAAGCGGCAGTGTAGGAAGCTATGACCGGGGCTAGGGATCGCAGTTCGAGTCCCGCCTGGGGCACGTAGTGAGACCTAGTCCCCAAAAAATAGTTGGGCGTGGTGGCACGTGCCTGTAATCCCAGCTACCTGGGAAGCTGAGGCTGGGGATTGTTTGAATCTGTGGTACCCTGGGCATCGTGAGCCTGCAGTTCACAGGCAAAAATAGCAAAACCTAGTCTCAAAAAAAAATAAATTTTTTTGTATAATCTAAAAGAACAAAATTACCTGTTTTCTGTCATTTTTCAGGAGCAGTAGAGAACTATGGACAATTCTGCTTGGAAGGTCAGCTCTGAGAGAACTGGTACGTGGTGATGTCCTCCAGTGGATATTCTGGCAACGTAGCTTATAGAAACGCTCGCCTTTTAAGCAGGAAGTAAACACTTTTTAATTCCTACAACTTGATAATCTCGGCTCCCCCCACTTCTCTCTGCTCAAATGCCGTGTGTCTTACGACTTCCCGCTGACTTTTTCTAAATCTCTACCTTTCTTCATACCT
Organism: Uropsilus gracilis; assembly: GCA_004024945.1. NCBI lineage: Eukaryota > Metazoa > Chordata > Mammalia > Eulipotyphla > Talpidae > Uropsilus > Uropsilus gracilis. The sequence continues at coordinate 5,118 of PVHY01030109.1, forward strand.
TAGCGGTTCCTTTTCGGAAAAGACACCCGCGCTGCTTTACTGGCTGCTGAAGATAGCAGTACAAATGTCTTAGTCTAAGAAATATTCTTGGGCCTTTTCTCTGCCTCACACTTTTCTTCTTTTCCCATGTGACTGCCTCCTTGCATCACGGAGGCTGTGTTTTCTAGGACGTTTCTAAGTACATAGTCAATAAAGGAGAGTTCTTCCCGTTGATCTTCAGGTATTCTGAACCTCTGCGGGGAAAGTGTTTAGATGGGAGTAAACTGTTGTTATTGTTGTGAACATGACGAATGTTTCATAGCTGCAGCATTTTTCGATATCCCTTCATCTCAAAATTCCACTGCTAAGAATGTATTTTAAAAGAAAGAAAACCTGCAAAAGCTTCATGCAGCAAAGCTCCTTATGCTAGTGTTTATTTTAATAAAGAAGTAAGTAGAATCTGCTTTAGTGTATCTGACAGGACAGGATTGACAAATAAATGTTAATCTAGCCACTTGATAAAATATTATGCAACTGCCTGAAAGGATTTGTGTCACTTTGATAATAAAGTGAAAACACTGTGTTAGAAGGTTAAGTAGAAGAAGAGGAGGCCACAGAAGTCTAGATTCAAAATGATTTCAATCATGGGAAAATGCATAATAAAAAAGCCCAAATGAATATGTTATCCTTAGTGTGATCCTGAAGTCTGATTAAGATTGCATCTGCATGCTTTCCTTCTTTTCCAGAATCAGATTGAAGCAGAACTGAATAAACATTGGCAGCGACTGTTAGAGGGACTTTCTTACTATAAACCTCCCAGGTATGGCTGTTCCACACATCTCCCAAGAGTAATACTCTGAAGAGGCAGAGATGAAACCATCCTGTGTAGGACTTTATAATATTGCTGGGCTAGGTGGATCAGTTAGAAGATAGTTTGGTCACCGGTGGAATGAGTAGGGCACCATTTTTTCTGTCTGTTGAAAGAAAGGGAAATTCCTTTCAGAAATACAGTGTTGTCAGATCGAATATAACCCTCGTGTGTGGGTGAGCATTTATTAAAGACTCGGTTGTTATACTTATTCATTTAGTCAGCTACGTTTATATGAAGCACCGTGAGCATGAAGAGCTGTGCATGTGACCTAGCATAACTTAGTTACTTTTGACGACCGCCCTTTGAGACAGGCACTATATTTATTCTTTGAGTGAATATGTAGTTTTTGGTGTTTTTTTTTTTTTTTTTAAACTGGGCAGTGGAAAACAAAAGTAATGAGCTATAAGGAAGAGAATACATCTGATGGGACTAGACTCTTTTAATTCCTCATCTAGATCTTACCCTGTTGTGCATTGTTGTTCTTAAACCACTTTCATTTCCCTTCTACTTTGTTTTTTGCCCCCCTTCTACTTTGGAGCAATTGATTTTATGACATCTTCACCTTCCGTCTTTATTCTCTTAGGTTAGTGAAGAACTCACCCCCCCCCGCTCCCCATCCTTCCCTTACAGTTATTTTATTGATTTATTCATTTATTTATTTATTTATTTATTTATTTAGAGACTAGGTCACGCTATTTTTGCCCGTGGAACCACAGGCTCTCGTTGCCCGGGGTACCACAGACTCAAGCAATCCCCAGCCTCAGCTTCCCAGATAGCTTGGATTACAGGTGCACACCACCACGCCCAGCTATTTTTGTTTTTGGAACTAGGTCTCACTACGGGCCCCAGGTAGGACTCGAACTGCGATCCCTAGCCCCGGCCGCTTCATAGGCTGAAGCTACAGGCACGAGCCACCGTGCCCGGCCCCTTCCCTTATAGTTATTTTGCTTTAAATTTTTTTTAGTTTATTAAAGTAACATTGGTTTACAACACCATGTATATTTTAGGGGCATGAGTTTTTACTTCTGCAAATGTATGTTATCACACCATAGTAGCCACCACCAGAACTCCCCATAATTATTTTGAAGTAACAGATACCATATTACTTTATCTGTAACTAGTTTACTATGTAGCTAAAATATATGAATTTTTAAAACAAGTTAATCATTATATTAGGGTCCTTTTGTTAATATTGCCATTTTACAGATGGGGAAACTGAGGCATAGAGAGGTTAAGTAACTTGCCCGAGGTCACACAGCTAGTAAGTGGTAGAACCAGGTTTGAACCTGGCGTTTTCAGTGTCTGTGTTCATAATCATTTTATGTTGCCTCTTTCAGAACCTACAGTTTAATCTTATACTTGTTTATATGTTGTGGGGTTTTTGTGAAATGTGAGTGTCTTTAAACGTCCAACAAAGACAGCATAGACATTTCTGGCCAGCTTCTTTTTCAAAAGACAAAAGTCAGTGTTACAGTAGCTTGGGATCTGAAGTCTGACAGATTTTTAACTGCAGTTAAAATTTAACCAGTGTTGTTGTTTTCCTCTAATGTCCTTTTCTGTTCTAGAATCCCATCCAGGTCCCATGTTGCATGCAGTTCTCATGTCTTCTTAACTCTCCTTGTCACGGTCTCTCCTTGATTTTCATGATCATGACCAGTTTTGAAGAAGACTGGCTAGGTACCTTGCAAACATACCCTCAATTTAGATTTAGCTGATGTTTTTCCCAGTAGGTTGGGGTTCTGAGTTTTGGGGAAGAATACATAGAGGGTGAGTCATCATTTTTACCACATCATAACAGGATATATGTTCTCTACATGAAATCACTGGTGATGGTAACCTTGCTCTCTTGGATAAGGTAGTGTTTCCCAAGTGGCTTCTCTCTATACTCTATCTTTTAGAAGTGAGTCACTAAATATGATCCTTTCTAAATGTGGAATTAAACTCCATCTCTTGAGGGGGGCAGTTGCATCTATGTATATCTGGAATTATTCGGTGGGAAAGATTTTTCCTTTTCCCTATTTATTTATCCGCTATATGACTGTGGACTCATTTCTGTTCATTTTATGCTTTGCTTTCATCTGGCTCTAGATTTGGTCTTGGAGAATTCTTTGAGGTTGACTTCTGCGTCCTTGCACATGTCCCCCATCTTTTGTTTGGTGTTTTCCTTCTTCTGGCTGTAAGTGGTCTAGGGTTGTCTTGTATTTTCCCTGCTCCCCAGGTCTAGAGTCAGTCATCTCTCCAAGCAGCTTTGGTGTCTTTAATAGAAAATGGTCTTAGAAACCAAGATCTGGGTGCTGGGTGATGCTCACTCATGCTGGGCTGTTGTGACCTGTGGGCCTTTTGGGGGGGAAGAGCTAGGTAGCAGATAGGAGTGGACTAACTGACAGACATCTGGTGTTAAGTTTCACCTCAACTTTTGATAAGCTGTGGGAATTTTGGCAAGTTATTGACTTTTTCTAAGTGATTGTAATTCCGTTTGTAGAATGGGGACAGAGTCATTAACCTTTCAGGGTGGTAATTTAATGTACTTACAGATCACATTGTTGGAACTACGTTTAACAGTTTGTGATAAGACATAGACTGTATTTACTAGCTAAGCTTGAAGAATTCTGTTTTGCAAAGTCTTTGGAGGTGAACGTGTGTTTAGGCACCTAAAGGGTAGGGAAAGGTTAGCGGTAAAAATATCTCCAGGTAATTTTATTTTATTTATTTATTTGTTTTTGAGACCAGGTCTCGTTGTTTTTGCCCATGGAACCACAAGCTCACGTTGCCCTGGGTACCACAGACTCAGGCGATCCCCAGTCTCAGCTTCCCAGGTAGCTGGGATGACAGGCGCGTGACACCACACCCAGCTATTTTTTTGGAACTTGGTCTAGCTGCGTTGCTCCAGGCAGAACTTGAACCGCCATTCCCCAGTTTCATCCGCAGCTTCCTAGACTGCCGTTTTTGCAGGCACGCACCACCGTGCCTGGCCTAGTAATTTTATTTTAAATTCCTGGGGTCATTGAGAATGAGGAAATGATTCGTTGTTCTTTCCATAGTCCAAATTCAGCTGAAAAAGTGAAAGCTAATAAAGATGTGGCTTCCCCGCTGAAGGAGCTGGGTTTAAGAATCAGCAAGTTTTTGGTGAGTAAGAGTTTATACCGACTCTGTGGGGGGGAGTTTGCAGTGACTTGGTTTATTGCCTGCAGTGTGGACGTACATGGTTTCGTTGTCCCTGGCTGTTAGTGAATACTTAGTTTATTTCGGGTTGGGGACTTAAATTGAGAACATACCCAAGTTGCAACTCTTCTTGCTAAAAGTCTTAAATCAGTTGCCTGGCCCAACGATAAGTGCAGTTGTTTCTGACATGTAAATTAACTGTCATGGAAATTATATGGTAGCGACTAGCTCCCCCTTTTTTGGGCTTGAAATTGTTGTGTGAAATCTTTTTTAAAGGATTTTTGTTTATTCAAGTTCCGTGTTTGCTCCGAAGGACAGATCTTTCAGAATGCTTGCTTGCATCCTGCGCGCGGTTTCTAAATATACACCCTCGGTCTTCCAGGGTCTTGATGAAGAGCAGAGTGTGCAGCTGCTCCAGTGCTACCTTCAGGAGGATTACAGAGGGACGAGGGACTCGTTCAAGGTTCGTCATTCAGTCCGGCTCCTTCTTCCTGCCTTGTCCTTGCTGCTTCCTGATCATTTAGACTTTTGGTGCCTGTTCTTTGTGACACATGTGGATCTGGTACAGCTATAGATCTGAGACAACAGATCTGATGCAGCTGTTCTCAGGAGAGACTTACAAAAGGTCAAAAAAAAAAAAAAAAACCCATGCAGACTGGAGAGGGGGAAAGGGCAAAGGTTGACATGCTAACGGTGGCATCTCAGGACATCAGAGCTGAAGAGGATCTGGGACAACATGTCGCCTGCCCAACCCCTCATTGCCTCGGGAAATTGAGGCCAGAGGAGAGGGAATATCGACCTGAGTGTACCTTTGGGTACTCTTTGGTGAAAAGTGTTTCTGGAAGTGAAGGGGTAGTTGAATCTCAAAGGGTAATGCTGTTTACCCTTATCTTTATCAAGTTGAGTTTGGCTTATAAGGTGACTTCTTGCCACTTCTTTTTTCCAGACAGTGCTGCAAGATGAGAGGCAGAGCCAGGCCTTGATCCTGAAGGTCAGTAGTCGTCACTGTTTCAGGTCTGTGTTGTAGAATTGGATGATGGCTTCTTGACCTTATTTTCCTGAGCGTTGCTGCCTTTGACTCTGTTGTTGGGTTAGCGTTTGAGGTCTTTGTGATGATGCTTATTAAGTCATTTGTGGAATGAGGCTTCATCCACGCATCTAGCTGAGGCCTTTTCCTGAAGGAGATTTCTGTAGCCATTGGGGTAATAAGCATGGGTGTTTTTCCCTCTAAATACAAATACAGCAGGACTCATTTGTGTTTTTTTATTCCTTTATCTCTCCCATGCTCTAAAGCAGCCTTCTCACTTAGAATCTCATTTTTAAAATGGAATTTGACCTCTGAAGTGGTTTCCTGTTTGGTATTTCTTGAGAATTAAATGTTTAATTATAAGCAATTTGGGCCATACAGCAGTGTGATATTTTGTATTTGCTTTCATGTATTTGGCCTGTCAGTCTGTAACACTGTATTACTTCAATGCTCTCACTGAGCTAGAAAACTTGTTTGGAAACTTGTCTATATTAAATAATTCCTTTTATCTTGGATGACATATATGTCGAAAACTTGTTTGGGAACTTGCTTCTAATCATTAAGCAGTTCCTTTTATCTTGTGGGACTTCACTTGTGTTCTGGTCCTTGACGATCTTTGCTTTCTAATGGCCTAATACCATTTCCATTTCTGTGGTATGTATGGGACATCTCCATTCCTACCTTTGAGCACTCTCTTTATCGGTAAATTGGAGTGTCTTCTGTACAAAGGCAAATCATTGATTTAGAATCTTTGTCTTCTCCCCAGATTGCAGATTATTACTATGAAGAAAGGACTTGTATCCTTCGTTGTGTGTTGCACCTTCTCACTTACTTCCAAGATGAGAGACATCCATATAGGGTAAGTTCATCTAGTCCGCTTAGTTCAGTTTACCCTGTTAAAGTTGGCCCTTTCAAATAACTTTATTAGGGCCGGGCATGGTGGCTCGTGCTTGTAAGCTTCAGCCTATGAAGTGGCCAGGGCTAGGGATCGCGGTTCGAGTCCCGCCTGGGGCCCGTAGCGAGACCTAGTTCCAAAAAAATAGCTGGGTGTGGTTGTGCGCGCCTGTAATCTCAGCTACCTGGGAAGCTGAGGCTGGGGATTGCTTGAGTCTGTGGTATCCTGGGCAACAAGAGCCTGCGGTTCCACGGGCAAAAATAGCAAGACCTAGTCTCAAAAAAAAAAACCAAAACAAAAAAAAAAAACTTTATTAGTTATTCATTTGAACTTTCATCTTTAACTCTACGTATAAGTTACTTTATTTTGGATTTTCTTTTAAGGTGGAATATGCAGACTGTGTTGACAAATTGGAAAAGGAGCTAGTGACAAAATATAGACAACAATTTGAAGAGCTTTATAAGACTGAAGCACCAACGTGGGAGACACATGGAAATCTCATGGTATGTGGTCACCGCGCCCTCCTACTAGCTGAATTGTGTACCCTCATGTTGCTGATAAAGTCCAGGTTAAACTGCTTACTTATCTATGAACTTAAAATCTTCATAGGTTTTCAGTCTTCAAAAAAGTTTAAATGTGATATATGGATTAAAGCATTGATGACTTAATTGTGGACATTTTACTTGAATTATTCTGTCCAATTACATTTACTTTGTCCTCTTATCTCAGGGTATTTTCTTAGAGATGATTAGAACTAAACCCAAGATTTCATCTTCTTTATTATTGTGTGACACTGGTCTGATTATTTTATCCTTAATCTCAGGCTAGTAAAAATTTATAAATTGAAATGTGAGCTCTTTGAAAATAATACATTTGTTAAAGCACTTCAAAATACAGACAATAGCTATTTAAAATATTTTTTCTCCCCACCTGCCGCCCCGCTATTTAAAATATTAAGTAGAAGAAAAGGGATCATTTGCAGTAGTGAAAAAAGGACACATTTCTTAGAAATAAGCTAATAAAGATCTAAATGGGGAGCTCTTTAAAATGGATAGAAGAGCTCTCCTGCCTTCTATGACTAAGTCAGTGCCTATATTTTTCTTTCTCCTTTTCTTAATCAGCCTCTTTTAGAATATAACAGAGCAGTAGACCCTTCCTGTCTTGTCCACTGCTTCTCTTAGTAGTGTATTGCAGTAAACCTGCCTGTTCTGTTAAAAAACAAATAGATATAAATAAGATGTATATAAGAGAAGCCATAGCCAAATAAGAAGACATGCTACATGACTGAGCACACAGACACGGCACAAGTATCAGTACTTCCTAGAGTCACCTACAGCTACAACACAGTCCCAGAGAACAGTACTAGCAAGTGTTTGTTTTGCGTTTTATTTTAGAACTGGATGAAGTGGCTCTAAAATGTCTGAAAACTAGGAAAGAACAGCCGGGGCAATTCTGAGGATGGACAATCCTGAAGGAAGTTAGCCTTGTTAGGTAGTAGAAGCCTGAAGGCGTTGGTGCTTGCCTAAGGATGCTGAAGAGTAGAGCTGAGAGTCTGGCTGCAGATCCAGATGCTGACAGCAAGCAGTGTCTGGTAGACACTTTTGTGTCTGACTTTGCAGAATTTCAGTGGAGATGGGAGTTGGCATAGTCACTAAGTGTTGGGACTACTGTGAAGTAGCAGGAGAAAATGAAAGATGTTTATTTCTATCTTCTGGCAAAAGAAAATGAGATTAATGATTTAAATTTTAAAAATCAGCTACAAAGTGCTAGGAGAAAAGATGAGTTTTTAATTTTTTGAAATGAAGTAAAACTTCAGATTTCCTGTTGCTTCTTGGGTGAGTTTGCGGATTTGTCTTTTAACACATTTGCCTATTTCAGTCAGTCAGATTTCTTTTCATAAAGGTTTTAATACTATTTTCTTTTTATCCTTTTGTTTTCTATAGACTGTCTCCTGACTCATTTCTAATAATGGTAGTGTTTGTGTTCAATTTTCTCCAGTATTTGTCCGTTTTATATTTTGCTGATTTCTGTTTTTTAATATTTCTTTGTATTTGGATTTTTCTCTCTTTATAATTTCTTAAACTTAGAAAACAGATTTTAAAACTTTTCTAATAAGTCACTATAAGCCGGGCACGGTGGCTCGTGCCTGTAAGCTTAAGCCTATGAAGCGGCTGGGGCTAGGGATCGCTGTTCGAGTCCCACTCGGGGAAACATAGCGAGACCTAGTCCCAAAAAATAGCTGGGTGTGGTGGTGCGCACCTGTAATCCCAGCTACCTGGGAAGCTGAGGCTGGAGATGGCTTGAGTCTGTGGTACCCTGGACAACGTGAGCCTGTGGTTCCATGGGCAAAAATAGTGAGACCTAGTCTCAAAAAAAATAAATAAATAAAATAAAAAATCTCTAACAAGTCACTGTAGATATTGTTTTATTTTATTTTATTTTTTTTTAATTAACAATTTTATTTTGTTCTTTGGGTTACAACCTCTCTGTTATATAATTTTCTCCCTCCCTCCTCCCTCCGGTGCTCCCTCCATTCTCTCACACCCCACTCTTTGTTATTTATTAGCTGTGCTGAGTCCATTAGTCTCTTTCCTATGTTAGTGTCTTTTCTTTGGGTGAGGGACTGCGTTGTTGGGT
>PVHY01030110.1:0-13735 GCA_004024945.1 Uropsilus gracilis
CCCCCCCCGACCCCCATACACACAGAGGTGCGGGCACCAAGCAGCCAGGTCACACTCAACTGTTTAAAGCTCTTCCTGTCAGAGCTCTGGGGACACCCGTCCATGCCATCTCCCACCGCAGCCGGCCGGGGCAAGTGATTCAGGAGCTCAGGAGTTCCCATCCCACACACCCTCCCTTGGGTGTCTACGTTCTCAGGGCGCATGGCCCGGGCACCGCCACCGGCTGACTCCAGAGCTCCAAGTTCCCGAGTCTGGGCATCGATCTCCTCCTGGTTCCCACCAAGAACAGCTGCTTCCCGGGCTCGCAGGGAGATAAAGCGTCCGGCAGGGCAGGCCCTGGCCCCCAGCCTCCAGCCCCCCTCAGAGGAGAGGAGAGCGGGTGTGCCCGCCAGGACTGACCCACGACTCCCCTCCTGAAGCAGTCACACCGCCCGGAGGCCGCTAACATCGCAGCCTCGGTACTGCGGCCTTTGGAAGGCTCAGGCACACTGAGCCCGGCGGTGGGGAGAAGCCCCCCAAGAGAAGGTGCAAGCAGAGTGCATCAGCCATCAGACCCTGGCCACCCCAGCAGGCTGGCTCTGCGCCTCTTGAGTCCCAGGGCCCCTCAGCTGGGTCCAGCACCCACCGCCGCCAGGCAGTGTTTGAGAGCCTGACGTGAGGCACGGCCGCTAATTTATAGAGTCTGACCCCCACCCCGCCGGAGCGCCACGGGCAGTCCCCAAGGCGGATGACTCCGGATAACCAACTTGGCAGTGAAAACCTGCGTGAGGAAGTTCAAGTGTGAAACTTCTGCTATTAAATGTGTCTCCCCATTCTGGGGGAGAAACCCGGCGCTGGGGAAACCTCGGAGATGGATGAAAGTGGCTTTTGCGCTCAGTTCCAGCTGGGAGACTTGGGGGGGGGGACTTACCCTCAAGGAGCTGGCTTCTTTAGCTGTGAAATGGGGTGACACCATGTAGCGCGTAGGGCAGTGGTGCCAAAGGCATAAGATAAAGGGGTACACGATGGCCAAAAGTGGGCAGACAGTGTTTTACACGTCATCACTTTTTATAAAAATGATTACTGTTACGGACTGAATGGGGTCCCCCTAGACTCACCCCAGACTCACAGGTCCAATCCGATCACATCTGTGATTGTAACTGGGGAAAGGGCCATTAGTGATGAACGTTAAATGGGGTCATAAGAGCCCGGATCCAGTGGAACAGAGTCCTTATAAACTTCCCTGGTGAAATGCAGACAGGGAAGTATATCTGTGAGATACGTATTCTTAGGGACCTATCAAACCGGGCACTCCTCAGTCCTGACATGGCCAGAGACAGCTGTAAGGTCTCTTATGCCAGGGCGTCTCAAACCGACAAGGTCACAAGAATCACCCAGAAAGTGAATGTGAACGCAGACCCCGACCCACAGATCTGGGGGTGCCAAGAGTCTGGTTCTACCAGGCGCTCAGGTGTTCCTGAGGCTGCTGGTCGGGGCACCGCACTTTTGAGTAGTGGTGGAGTCCCTAGAATGTGCTGTTCCCGGCCCACTGAAAATGCCTGGGCCTTCAATCCTTCAGCCATCAATCGTCAAATGCTGCCAGGCTCGATGCTGAGTGCTAAGCATAAATAAAACAGGGTCTCTGCTCTTAAGAATCCAGTCCAGTGAAAGCCCTGGGGCTATCTCTGAATTCCAGAAATCAAGGACCATGCTGAAGACAGAACAAACTCCATTAAAGAAAAAGCCCTAATACAAAAGTAGTGAGAGCACCACACAGGCTCTGTGCCAGAAGTAATAATAACAGAGCTGAGCTGAGTCCCTCTACTCAAGAACCCAACAGATGACTCAAGTTCGGAAATGACGAGACATTCCTGAGAAACAGAGTGGGTGATGGACAAAACTGGGAGTCGGGGTACCCAGTTCAAAGCCAATAAAACCCACAGACACTGAGCCGCGTCTGTCTATTGCTTCTGGGTGGAAGAAATGGTGCTAAAACATGGTAGTGTTAGCAAGAAATAGGGGATACACAGGAAGCTGTATGCAGACAGCAGTCAAGAAAGTGGTGGTTTCGAACAGACTTGAGCGTTAGGGCTGAAAGGGAGAGTCCTCTGAGCAAAGTGTGAATACTCCGCCTTAGGAGGAAACTAATCCCCAATAGAGTTAACAGTGTTTCTCAACAGGGGTGATTTTGTAGCCCAAAGGAGTATCTGCTAATGGCTGCTACCACTTGATGAGATGCTACTGGCATCTCATGGGCAGAGACCAGAGAGGTTGCTAAGAATCCAACAATGCACAGCATAGCCCACCACAGCCAAGAAATGTCTAGTGTTAAGAAGTTGTGAGTGAAGGAATTTGTTCAAGGTCAAAGAATAAGTGTCACATGGTGGACTAGGTTAGAGTTATCCAACAGAGTATTCTGCAGTGAGGGAGATGTTTTCTAATCTGCACTGTGCAACTGAATAGCCAAGAACCACATGCAGCTGTTAAACACTTGAAACAGGAGCAGTGCAACTGCAATTTAATTAAACTTAATCCTAATAATTTAATTAGCCGCAAAGGACCTACTGGAGGAGGCGTATTTCCTCAGTTTTTCTAGTTTCTTCCGAAATCAACCACACACAGCATTTTATCATTAAGATTTGTCTGGTAAAAAAACCATAAACTTAAAAAAATAGCAAAAAATTTCTAATAAACGCCTTCAGTTCAACGCCTTATTAAGGACAATAAAGAATAAAGCTAAATGTCAGATCATGGTCACACCTACCCATCATAAGACGGCTAGCAGCAAGAAAAGTCAAGTTATTCCTACTTCTACTTGGAGGGAAGGGTGATAGGGCAAAGATAAAACCATCAGTCCTCTGACCCTAGAGATCTGGGGTTTTTTTTAAAGGCACCGATCAGTCGCTCTCATTTCTCAAAATCTAGGTAGGAAAGGAGGCAGCTCAACAGCACCAGCACCCCTGACATCTCCCCTTCTCGTATAAGCTACTCTGATTTGTTGGATTTGAAGGCGACCACGCTGAGGGCACACCGCGTGCCAGGCACTGTCCTGAGCACTACGCGTAGTTTGTCGCTCGGCCCTCATGGTGACCCCTTAGGGCGCTGGGAGGTGAAAGGACTTGGTCTAAGTCACACAGCCAAGAGCAAAGCTGGGTGGGACTCCCAGATGTGATCCCAGATCGCCTACCTCTTCAGCGCTGCGCTAGAGGGCCTGAAACCTGGGAGAGCAACACGGGCAGGACAGACGTGAGGAATTTCCCCAAACCCGCTGGGCAAGGGATGCTGAGGCTCAGTCAGGGCGGTGTCCCGACTCCGCTCCCCAAGCCCAACCAGGGTGCTTACTTCTCGATCTCCAGGGCAGCTACCTTCCGCTTTTCGTAGAGCTTGTCGTTGAGGGCGCGCACGATGTTGGGCGTGAGTGGAGCGAAGTCCTTCTCCGGGTTCATGGTGGCAGCTGGGGGCGATGCCGGAGCCTCGCGACTCCTCAGCCCGCGGCTGCCCGGGTCGCGCTCGGGCCAGGGGGGTCTGCGGCTCCGCGCTGCCTCCGGCGCCGGCTCATGGACCACGCAGTCGCAAGCCTACCTGCTCCTCTCGATCGACGAGCGCCGCCTCAGAACCTGGGCCCAGACGGCCGTCCGTGCACACCTGCCCCCTGCTGCCTAACGGCTCGCGCAACTCACTCCCGCCCGGCACCTGCGGCGCTCAAGAGGCAGCGGCCATGATGCTCGGATCACGTGACACCTCAGCCGCTTCCGCCTTCCGCTGCGGGGGCCCGCCCCCTCAGCCACGCCCCCGCGCGCAGGCCGCGGGTGGCTGGCCACGCCCCCGCGCGCAGGCCGCGGGTGGCTGGCCACGCCCCCGCGCGCAGGCCGCGGGTGGCTGGCCACGCCCCCGCGCGCAGGCCGCGGGTGGCTGGCCACGCCTCCGCGGGGCTCCATCGCCTCCTCTCACGCTCCCCCTTCAGCACCGGTGACCCGAGTGTGCCCCCTGGGCCACGTGACCTGCATCCGCTGCCCTTCTGGCGCGGGCTTGGCGCCTGCTGTGCTTCTGGAGACGTCCCGAGGACGAAATGGCTTATGGGGCCAGATTCATCGAGCATAATTTATTCAGTCCTGACTCCACTGAGTTCATTCACTACTTAGTCACCGATTTTGCATATGCTCGTGTTTCCCAAATTGGAGTCGCACCGCGCCATTTCCCTCGTATCGTAGTCACTTGTACTATGATTTACTATTTTCCCCAAATTCACTCGCTTTTAAAAAAAAAATCCTAAGTTCCCACTTTAGCCTTGCTTATGCCCTAAAATCCTAGGTTTGGATACTGACACGTTTTTCTTTAGACGTGTTAAAATATTCTGTACGCCCTGTCTAACCCCCCCCCCCCCAATCAAGAGACCGTTGTCCCACCATTTGGGATTCAGATGCTTTCACCAACTGCTGACACCGAGATCCCCAGACCCGCTGAGCACAGATAAACCTGTCACAGGGTGACAGCCACAAAAAGGGGAGGTTCCCGGTTCCCTGCTCAGACCCACCCTTCCTTGGGCAGGGCAGGGCTAAGTAGAATGGTATAGGCTGAGGGACCCTCAGGACAAGTGACAAATGCGGCGCCTGTAAAGGAAAGAGGTGGTGGATGGGAGTGGAGCCCCTGCAATGCTGTTAGGAGAGGGAGCAGGACAGAGATTCTCCCATTGACCATGACAACAGTCACAGCAGTGAATTGTCTACCACGGGCCATGTCGTGAGAACCTGCGAGTGGCCTCTGGGAGCTGAGCGAGGCCCCCATCATCAGTTGCCAAGAAGGAGGGAACTTCAGTTATGTGACTGCAAGGGAACGAATGTTGTCAACACACCGGGGAAGCGTCAAAGTGAATCTTTCCCTGGTGACTCTGTAGGTGAAGATGGCCCTGGCTGGTGCTTTGATTTCAGCTGGTGGGATCCTCAACCAGACACCCAGTTCAATTCCCCTCAGTACACCTGACCCATGGAAACTGGGAAATAAGAAAGTTGTGTTCTTTAAGATTCTAAGCTTGTGCTAATTCCTGATGTAGCCATAGAAAACAAAGAGAAGCTAACCCAAAGCTCAGAGTCAAAGCATTGTGTCTGGAAAACTCCTTGGAAAATGTGCTTTTCTGCTAGCATGATTTCTTCTAGGTCCATCCATGTTATCATAAATGCTTCAAATCTGTCACTTTTGACTGCTGAATAATATTCCACCGTGTACATATACTACAGCATTTGTCTGTTTGGGGGGCATTTGGGTTGTTTCCATATCCTGGCTATTGTAAACAGTGCTGTTAATGAATCATGTTAGCAGAAGTAAGCCAGAAAGAAAAAGAGGAATACTGGATGATATCTGGGATATAGGGAAAGCAAACAAAAGGACAAGTAGAATTAAAAACTGTCAACAGAACTGAGGCATAGAGCAAGAATGGGGGATAAAATTGGGGAGGGATGGGCACAAAAGACTAAGATGATGCTTCACGAGTGTCAAGGTGGTGGGAGAACCCCAGGGTATACAATGCTGTAAAATATACATATGGGCAATCAATAAAAAGACCCCATAATCACTTACATGTTATATACTATGGTAAAGAGCTTTTTAACAATTCAAAAATGTGCTTTTCTTTACTAGCGAGACTTCCACAGCTTTTAAAACCTTTGCTAACACAGTCTGATGCTTGAAGGTGTGTGTGCGCACCAAAGATCTGAACACTGCCCCCAGCATAGATTCATCTTGAGAAAAATGTACTGCCTTCTGGTTTCCTCCTCTTACTTTCACACCTAAGTAGCAGCGATAAGATATTTCCAAACGTCTTGGAAAGTTTATGTCTAGGAGTCTGGTGATGCTGGATAAAGAGACTAAATCAAAGGAAATGAACTGGACCTATTTCTCCAGTGTGCTTCATTTCCACAGGATTTAACGTTTCATCTGCTTTTATTGTTTGGTTTGACTTTTTCTTAAAGGTGAACTGAATTTCCCCAGGGTCATGATGGGGTAGTTTTTAATAATGGCAACACTAAGAGAATGATTTTTATTTTTTTAAACCAGAAGACACTTCCCCCCCCTGCAATCACATTGAGGATGAGGTTGCTAAGAAACCAGTTTCCTGCTTAAAACCCAAATGGATGCTTTGTCTTACCTTTAGCTCACAAGTTCCTGGAAAGAAGTGGTTCCTTTTCTCTGGCAGCTTGGAAAATGCCAACTAGTTAAAGCTGTTCGTGTGAAGTCTGAGGACCAGGGTGAAAGCATGGTGAAAGCATGATAAAATCTGCTGAAGCCCAGTGGCCTAAGAAATACAGCCTAGGGGTCTAGAAAAACAGCTGTCTAGAAAAACATGTGACTGACCACTCAGTTTACTGATCTGCAGCCCATTTGCTCCTTGAATCTCCCTCATTCTGTCTTCCGTCTTGTACTACACCCAGGATAGCCCACCGGGAACATCAGCATGTAAGGTGTAGACAAACCCTCAACTCCCTGCTGGGGCCCTCAGCCTTTGGATGTGAATCCGCTGAGCCAGCACCGGTACTAATAAACCTGCTTCTCACCAGGCCTGGTGTCCTCGTTCCCTGACTGCCAGCTTCCATAGCCCGGCACGTCCCTTTCCCTGACTGCCACAGCTGGGTATGGTTCCTGTTCTGATTGCCACAGCCGGGGACAGGCGGTGTCTCCCCTAAACAAGCGGGCTGACTTAGGGTGCTAGCTCACTGGGGCCTCTGGGCTGAGATGTGCTGGGGGACCCTGTTCCCATCATGCTCTGGGCGTGGTTCTGCCACACAGCTGGCCTGCTGTTCCCTGCACACCTCCCCTGCCCCTGCTCCCTGATTTCTGCTTCCACATGTATAGCTGGACGGCGAAGTGACCGCCACGACTCTCTCTACACGCTCACAGCTCCTCCGGCGCTTGGGGGACGGCCTGGCCACTGCCATGTCCACTCGCCTAGACCAGTGGCCAGCTGCAGTGCTGGCAGCTTTCACGGACTCATCTGCATCTGGGAGACGGGGACGGGATGGCCTGACTGCAGACAGGGCAGGGAGGCTGGAGGCCTTGTAATAAACCGCGCCCAGTCTTGGACTGTGCAGCTCCTCCCTCAGCATTGCGGCTTGGCGGGGCTTCAGGGCAGACCCGTGGTGGGCAGAACGGGTGTCAGAGGCTGGGGAAGACTCACGCTGGATTTCACACCATCCAGCAGGGCTTCCCGTTGTCTGCTCCCACCGGCGGCGTCTCCCCAAACAAGTGGGCCGACTTAGGGTGCTAGCTCATCAGGGGCTCTGTGCTAGACGTGCTGGGGGACCCTGCTCCCATCATGCTCTGGGTGTGGTTCTGCCCCACAGCTGGCCTGCTGTTGCCCGGACACCTTGCTTGCCGGGCAGTGAGTGACCCCTGGGTCCCTCCCCCGATGACTTCCACTAGCTGGCGCCACCGTGCTCGTGAGCTGTCACCATTGCACGTTTGCCCACCTGTGGCAATTTGCTCTTGTCCTGTTGAGGCCAAGGAAGCCGAACTCAAGAGGGAGGGGCCAGACCCCCAGCTCCAGTCCTCCTGGAAGGGGGTACGTGCTGGGGGAGGGGTCTGAATTGGGCGCCTGTCCCAGTGAGAAGGGACAGCCTCCTTCCTCTAGGCCGGTGAGGATTTGGGCTGTGGACGCTCCTGGCTTGGGGAGAGCAGGAGCAGGGCTGAAAGTGGGGGTACGGGTACGGCCTCGAAGGCACCCTTTTCCTGCTGGTGACCCTGGGAAGCGGCTCTGGGGTTCAAGGGCTCGGGTCTGGCTGTGCTCAGGCCGCTGGGGTCCGTCTACGCACGCACCGCGTCCTCCAGCTTGAGTTGCGACTGTCACTTCTCGAACAAGGCTGCTCTGGGGCCTAGGTGCTAGGAGGGCCATTGTTGGGGGCGCCTGGCCACAAGCCAGGGCATGACGTTGCCCTCTGTGACTCTCAGGCAGAGCACGAGGGCCCTGGACTCGGCAAAGGCCCAGGTTCCGGGGGGGCCTTCAAGCACTGCTCTCGGCCGGCTTCCGGGAGGGCCGTGGAAATGCACTCTGATCTGGAGGGTCCGCGGGGCCTGGGACCCTGCGTTCCTGACAAGGCCTCTGGCCAGGCTGCAGGCTGCGGGACTCCCGGTGGCAGCCTTCACACCCCAGGACCTGGGAGTCTTGAGCTCACGCGGGGAGATCCGGCCCTGGGAGGGTGGGTCCTGGCAGGCGCGGGGCACTGAGCTGGAGGACACGTCTGAGCCCCCTCTGCGATGCGGGGGGGGGGGGGGGGGGGGGGGGGGCCTTCAGCCGCCGCCATCAGGGTGCTCTCTGCTCACCTCAGCGGGGAGTCTGTTCTCTAGGTCTCTGTCCGGGTGAGCAGAGCTCGCTGAGGCTAGGACAGCACGTGAAGTCTTGTTGCAGCAGCGGGGTGAGGCGAGGCGGGAGGCAGGGGCAGGCAGAGTCTCTGCTGGAGACGCCTCTAGCAGCCGCTCACACACGCGGGGGGCGCTGGGCCGGGCCCCGCAGCTGGTATGGTTAACAGCTTCCCGGGTGCTGCTGGTCCAGGGGTCACTGGCGAGAGCGACCTCCTCGGGGTGATGGTTCCCACGGGCTGGCTTCCTTCGGGCCGTGGGGGGCAGGGCTGGGGCGCGCCTGCAGGGAGGCTGCAGGGGATGCGAGAACCGGATGTGGCCGGGGACCCTCTAGCATGGGGGGCTGGGAGCAAAGCCACTCCAGGGCGGGTCTTTGAACATCTTTATTTCAACAGGTGGTGCCCCCAGGCGAGCTCACACTGGGTGATCCAGGGCGGGGAGTCCAGCCCCCCCCCGCCCGCGCCCCCCAGCCTGGCACCCATGAACCTCTTGGCCCCCGCTTATCGCTGTGAACGCTCTCGTGTGACAGCAGAACACTCCAGCGCCCAAGGACAGTCAGGTCTCAGGGTCCTTATAGCCAGGATGGATCCCAAGCCCAAACAAGCTCCCACGCTGGTGGCCCGGGTCACGCTCCGGGGGACAGATGGCCGTGGTGTGGCGCCCGTGACGTCCTGGGGCAAACGGGATGGATTCCTACCACCGGGCTCCGGGGACGTGTCCGAAAGGACACTGGGAGGCCAAGCGGTAGCTCTGCCCTGTGTCGTCACCAGGCCCATGCAGGGCACACGGGCCAGCCGTGTCCGGGGGTCAGAGGGCAGCGCAGAGCTCAGCGTGTTCTCTCTGCACGCGGCCAGGCTGGGAAACAGAGCGACCCGGGCCGCGGGGACGGCTCCCCTGGAGGCCGCCGGGCCTGCCGCTACGGGGTGACGCCCTTCAGGTAATAGACCCACTGGATGCCCGTCTCACTGTTCTCCAGCGGGGGGCAGGCCACGATCAGCTTGGTGGTGATGGGCACTTTGCTGCCCGAGGGGTTGCCCTCAAAGACCACGGTGATGTTGTTGATCTTCTTGGCCCGCACGGCGTCGGTGGCCCGCACGGTGAAGGCGGGGCTCTCCACGCAGATGGAGAAGTTGACCGTGTGGTAGAAGACGTTCTTGAAGGGGATGATGATGCTGTACCCGGCCCGGATGAGGTAGGGGCCTTGGGGCCTGGGGGGCAGGGCCGTTCCGAAGAGGGGGATGACGTACTCCCCGCCGAGGTAGGACGACAGGATCAGGAGGCCTTTGGTCTCGCCCAGGCGGCTGGGCTCGAAGTAGACTTCCACGCTGACCTCAGTGCCCCCCTGGACCCCGGGGGCCGCCGTGATGACCTTCTCCGTGTGGAAGTCCGGGCAGTCGGTCTGGAAAGGGACAGATACACTCGGCTCAGCAGGATGCCAGGGAGCCTGGGCTCCCCTCCCCCCATCTGGCTCTCATTTCTTTCCTGCACACAGAGGACGGAACATTCTGGCTCCGGGGGGGCGGGGGGCAGGACCAGTTGTGGATGGTTAGCTGGGGGCAGGAGTGGAAGGCATCCCTTGCAGTCAAGAGCATTTTGTGGCCGGGGTGGTGGGGGCTTTGACGTCCTTCCACTGCCCTGGACTGTGATGGGGAGCCCTTGGGATGGCCGCTCTTCAGCCCGGACCCCTGAGAGGCTGTGATGAGTGGAGAGCCTGCTGACGCTCTCCGGACAGACAGCACGAGAGAGACACAAGCCTTTACGGCATCAAGTCTCCAGTTTGGGGCTGGTTTGTTACTGCGGCCTAACTGGCTTCTCCTGACTGACACGGACGAGCAAGGGTCCGTGCCTCCCCACTGGAGTCCTGGGCCGGGATGTCGGCTACCTGGCCAGCTGTGAGGCGTGTCCTAGGAAGCTGGGCTCGGTGGGTGGGGGGGGGGTGGGCCTGCCCCATGCAGCGCCCCTGCTTCCTCCCTGTCTGGCTGCAGCGCGGGGGCTGCAGACGTCACCTTGACCCTGTGAGCGGAAGCAGCTCTACAGAGGGAAGGGCCTCAGCGCAGGAAGCCTGGGAGCCGTCAGGCCTGCGGCCTCCTTCCTAGCCCAGGCCGCCCGGGCCCACGCGGTTACCTGAGGAAGGACTGCGCTTCTGTTTGCTGCTGCCTAGGCTTTCTGCCAAGCCTCCATCCCGCCAGAATGACGGAGACGGAGCGTTCGCTCTGGGCCAGGCCCCGAGACCACGGTTTCAGATACATGCTTACAGACCCTGGCGGCCATCTTGTGAGGTTTGGCGACGATGGCGGATTTCAGGTAAGCTGAGAGCTTTGGTCAGTGGTTCGTACAAAGAGCCAATGGTGAGAGGCCAGGACTCATATCCGGGCCTGCTGAGTTCTGCAGCCAAGTCCGTGACTCTGAGGCCCTCCAGGCTCCTGTCAAGGACCGCTGAGCAGGCTGGGAGAAGCGAAACTCCACCCCAGACTGCTGAGAAAGTCCAGAAGACCCACGGCCTGCCTGGGACTGTTTATTACTGGGAGTTTCTGGGTTAGAGGGAGCCCCTGACCCCCCAACCTTCTCATTTCTGCAACCCTGCGTGTTATTTTTGAGCCCGGGCTTCCGGCCAGGGAAGGGCAGAGGCTGGGCCGGGGCCGCTCACCCGGCAGTAGTAGTCTGTCTTCTGCCGGGTGTAGTTGATGAACTTGGCGAAGATGCTCTGGCTGCTGCCGAGAACGGCCTGGAAGTAGATGGGCTTCTCCGGCAGGGCGGGCAGGGCCTTCAGGTTGAGCTCGTACTGGTAGTAGCCCAAGTCCGTGTTGTGCAGCGTTAGCCTCCCGAAGGTCTCCCCGACTTTCAGGGGCTGGAACTCAAATGAGAACGTGCCCTGGAAGAGAAGACAGGGTCTCCCGTGAGGCTCAGAGCCCCACCCCATCTAGTGCTAGTGGCTGGTGGAGGAGATGGTGGGGGGGCGGCTTCCCAAGGTCATGGTCACACTGACCCTGTGCAGGCCATGCTCCCATCCCCGCCTCCCCTTCCAGCCTCCCTACTGCAGGGACTTCTGTATCTGGGATCTCTCTGACCTGGAAAATCGCCCTGGGGCAGCTCTCTGCTGGCTGTGCTCGAGTGCAGAGGGGTGCGTGCTGCGTCAGGAGGGGGCGCTCGGGCCCTGCACTGCTCACAGTCAGTGCTAGCACAACTTCCTGGGGTTACTTTCAGGGGGGCAAATCCTGTTGTCACCCACAGCAGAACAAAGCAAAGACCAAAGAGTACTGCTTATCCCAGAAGAACCAGGGAGACAGCTGGACTGTCTGCACAAAGACGGTTAGGAAGAGACTAACCACAGTGACTCCATTTTGCTTAAAACCTTCACGTTGAAGCCAGTGTCCTCTCCCTGCCCTCGGGGGAAAGTACCCACCATGGCTGACTGGCCCCACATCCTGCTTCTGCCCCCCCTTATTCCCGGTTGTTCCTGACAACCATCTTGTCCACCTGCTAGATGATGGACGCCAGCTTTGTCCTCATGATAGATGATGGATGTCAGCATTACTGGAAGTTATGGGAACGCGTCCCACCATTATAGGAATGTGGGAACATGTCCTACACTAGCTTGCTTGCTTCACAATAGGGGGCGGTGGTGGTTTTGCCCTATAAAAGATCGTCACACAGACTGTTTGGGTTCTCTCTTGCCTAGCTGGCTTGGGGATCCTGGGGCACCAGTAATACATCTGCAGCTTTAAACTTCAATCGGAGTCCTTGTGTCTTGTTGAGTGGCCCAAGAGACACGACAAAGACCCTGGCTATGTGGACTAGTTTACCTACTCCAGGCGGACGTCACAAAGCTGTTAAAAAGGAAGGGGCAGAGCTGTCAGCACTGAGATGAAAGCTGTTGACGATAGTGTAGAAAGGAGGTTCTAGAAATATAAGTAAGGGTGTGAGTTCATTTTCATGGAGAAGAACACGTCTATGTGTGTGCCGAGAAGAGACAGCAAAGTGTTGCCAGTCGTTATTTTAGGGTGGGGGAAAGAGGACTGTGAGGACTCTCAGTTTCTGCTTTGCAAATTTTTGCAGAGCTGAAATTTTATTTGCGATCATGAGCGGTTATTGTTCTTTGAAATATAACTAGTTATTCTTACCGAGAAGTGGGTAAGAACAAGGAGGGGGTAGCATTCAATTTGTTGCAGATGTTTAACAGAAAAGAATATAGTATAAACATTTCAATGCTCTTACTACAGTTTAAAATATCTAGATGAAAATGAACAGACATATAAACAAATATATTCGAGACTGAGAAGAAGGAAAACCCACATAGTCCTGGAGCCACAAAGGAAAATTTTTTTCTTTTTGAGATTAGATCTCGCTATGGTACCTGGGGTAGTCCCGATCCTCGGACTCAAGTGATCCCGATCCTTGAACTCAAGTGATCCCCAGCCTCAGTTCCCAGATAACTGGGATTACAGGTGCCCGCCCATGGCGCCTGGCTGTTTTTTCAAGACCAGGTTTCGCTACGTTGCCGGGGTAGTCTCGAACCCATAAACTCAAGTGATCCCAGGCCTCTTGCCTCCTAGCACTTGGATTACAGGTGCATGCCACCACGCCCGGCTTCCACACGTCCACAAAGGAAATCTAATGAATACTCAAAAAAGTTTCCCTTCATGAAATTTCAGGCCCATGGAGCTTTATTTACTTTTAAGTTTGACCAGACCGTTTCCTGGGCCATAAACTCCTGGTGAGCAAAGAATGAAAGAGCCAAGTCGAGCCTATTGGCGCAATCCACCAAGGGCAACAGGAGAAAGGGAAATGGGATGGCAGTTCCCTCCCTGCACATAGGCAGGAAATGCCCAGTCAAGTGTCTCCCAGCTGAACCAGCAACATTCAGTCAAGAGAACATGACGAGACTAGCTGGGTTTGTTCCGTGATGGAAACCTGGCATAACCGCAGAAGAATCAGCGAGCTGATACACTGACAAATTCAAAGATCATGTGAACATCTCAGTAGACGCAGCAAAAACACTGGATAAAAAATATCTATGGCGGTGCTTTGAAAGCTCTTGGCAAACCAGGATCTAGAAGGGAACAGCTTTCATCTGATAAAGGGCATCAATAAGAACCCTGAAACCGACACCATGATAAACAGTGAAGCTTCCAGTTTCCTCTTTTCAACCTGAAAGACGCGAACATAGTGGAGACACGGGTTCCTCAGAGAGAAGCCCCCTTTCTGCGTCTGGGACCCTACTTCCCATGAGGACTGGCTGCAGGGGAGAGGAGAGGCCGTGACTGATGTATCATCCTGGTCTCCCCTGACCACTGCCAGGGCTGGCCCCACCCTGGCCCCACCTCGATGCAGAGGCCTTAGGGGCCAAGGCCTCTGTTAGAGATGGGGGAGGGGGAGAAGGTGAAGGGGAGGGAAAGGGGGGGATGGAGGA
>PVHY01030111.1:0-13690 GCA_004024945.1 Uropsilus gracilis
CACAAATGGCTAGCTAGTCTGCAGGTCTGAGCCCCAACTTTCCCATTCATAAACTGTCAGGATTAACACTGGCTTGCAGGGTTGTTGTCAGCAGTGGTTCTCTAGGTGTGTTCTTTGGACATCTACCCAAGAGAGGCAAAGAGTTTCATTGTCAGGTGAGTTTGGCAAATATTAAATATCATATTCCCCTCTTGGTGGTTCTCAGATAACTCTAGACTTAGCAAGCTCTGAGAAACCTGTGAAAGAATCTTTTTTTTGGGAGGGAGGGGGGACTATGTCTCACTATTTTTGCCTGTGGAACTGCAGGCTCACGTTGCCTGGGGTACCATGGACTCAAGCAATCCCCAGCCTCAGCTTCCAGGTAGCTGGGATTACAGGTGTGCACCACCATGCCCAGCTATTTTTTTAGAACTAGGTCTTGTTATGTTGTCCCGGCCGGGACTCGAACCACGATCCCCAGTCCCAGCTGTGCTCTGTAGGCTAATGCTTACAGGTACGTGCCACCATGCCAGGCTTGAAAGAATCTTTTTAACATAGCTTTTTCCAAGTAGCAGAATCTTTTTTGCAAAAAGCACCTGTGAGCACAGAGTGGGGCCAGTCTTCCATGTCATTCACTTTGGACAAAGCTGCTTGGGAAGCTTAAACTGATGCTAAACAGAGTCCTGGGAGGTAGACACCCAACAAGTAGGGATTCCTTTTACACTTCTCCCCAAGTCAGCCATTTTTATTCAGATCTTTCCTCTCTCAGCTCCAAAAACACCTTTGAGGATGTTGGGATTAGCAGTTTTCCAGAGAATTTTTGTTGATCGCATTGATTTCATGTTTACATGAAATAAAATGAAGTTAATGTTAAAGTTTAAATCTGAGCACTCTGCCCCTGGCTATGGAGAGTAGTCACTCTTGGATTCCTGGGGCTTGAGGGGTCGACCTGTCCCAGAGGGAGGCGGTGACATTGGGTAACTTGCTGAAAATGGCAAAGTCTGAACTCTTTCCAGTAACAAGCCCAGTGTGGCCTGTCATGTGTGCTCAGCTCCAACTACCTGCTAGGTTCATCCTTTGAAAAAAGGCTGAAAATATGTGTATCCCCAAAACCTTATAAATCTTCTCACTTCTGGAATTATTGTAAGGATATTTATCTAAAAATGCAGGTAGAGGATATGACCAAGGAATATTTGTCACATTTTATTGGACAAAACTGGAAATAGCCAGGTGTGCCTAACCTCGGGGGGATGGTTAACTCTATGAGGGGGCTTCTCTACATGAACCCCCCCCAACCCCAGTCATTTAAAAGATTGCTCGTATGGATTGTGGATGCTGTGAGAACTTACTTATACTATAATGTTAAGAAAACAAGACAGACTGTAAAAATAAAATGTGTACATTTTAATAACTGCTGTGTTGTTGCATGGGGGAAGAAAAATTAGTGTCTTAGGAACGTCATTTCTGGGTGAAATAATGAGTGATTTTTCATTCTATTTATTTTTCTATGTTTTCTCCTTTTATTCTATATGTTTTTGTGTTTTTGTATTTCCAAGTTTTATAAGCTAGTGACCAGGGAAAGGTAGATATTTATTTTTAAAGACTTTTTATTTATTGAATATGTATAATTTTTCTTACATCATTGTGTATCCCATGGTCTCCTACCACCATAACATGCATGAACCATCTCCAAGACTCCATGTATTCATCCTTGCCCTGATTTTGCCCTTCTTCCCTCCCCAACCTTGCTGTATATTTTAGTTCTGTTATTAGTGTGCTAGTTTTAATTTTTTTCTTATCCTTTTATTTGGTTTCTCTGTATCTCACATATAAGGGAGGCCATCTGGTATTTATCTTTTTTCTTTCTGACCAATTTCAGTATAATTCCTTCTATGTTGCTGCAAATGATATGAGTTTGTCATTTTTGATTGCCAAGTAATATTCCATTATATAAATATACCACAACTTTTCAAACTTAAACATATACATTTTAGGTAAAATTTTAACTATTGTAAATGGGAAAAATAGTATCACTTGCTATTGGTGGAAAGTAACTGCAACAATAGATGCAAAAAAATTATCAAATTCTAGACTGGTAAGCATCTGAGCTCAGCATTGTGTCCTCTGTAGTTAATAAAAAGTGGTTGGGGTAGGAAGGGGGGTCTGAAAGTTATTAAAATATCCTAGCCTAGCAAACAAACCCTTTAAAGGAATCAGACAGATTGAAAAATCATTGAAAATTATTTCCTCACTAGAGATTTGGATTTGTTTTTAATGACTTGTCCATATAGCAAAGGGGTGACTCCTTCCCCCCCCACCTCCCCCACACTGCCAATTAATACCTAACACCAGTGCCCCCCCCCCCAGTGATCAGTTGCCCAGCTGGTTTTAAATGCAAGGACAGGCATTTTGACCGTCAAATCCTCTTCAGCCCTCTTACAATTCCAGAGTCTTGCTGTTACTCATTCTCTCTAAATGCCTCCATTATTTGTTTGCAAAGCATGCTTGGGGGCTTGTAAAACTGTAAACTTGACGATGCTATGCCAGGCTGACCCGAAACAGGCAGACAAAGCTTAGAAAGATGACACCAACACTGGCAAATGCAGGAGCCAGATAAAGGCTTCACAAACTTAAAGTCAATTACTTACACAGATGAGGAAATGGAGCCAACACAAGAACTGGTGATCAGTGACACTTGGATTCCAATCCTGGTCCCCAAATCCCAGGCCTACATGGTCTTTCCACTCCCATCTATCTGATGCCAGCTCAAAACCAAAGTCACTGTTTGAGTAACAAAACATTTATTTTAGCTGCAGGAGCAGAAACCAGAAACCATCAGAGAGCAGTAAAGAGAAGGGGTTCACTGCCAGTGTTTTTCTTTGGATGCTTTAAATATTGGGGGGCCTCACTCCTCTCTCCTACTTGACATCAGCTGTGAGCTGCTTGGTCCAAGGGAGAGTCACACACCTGTGAACTTTGGCAGGAGGAAAAGACCGCCTATCATTCATTCAATCCATCCCTTCACTCAACAGATACTGAGTGGGGCACCCCAATATATATTGAGCAGGGGGTGCATAGGATGACTGTCTATATGACAGCATTAAGTAGCCATTTGAGGTATGAGGTCCTGAGCTTAAGATGACAACCCCAGTGAGGTGGTATGTTTTTCTCAAACCTCATTTATCTACTTGGATTTAGTCCTAAGTGAGCAGAGATTTAACCAGGGTTGTGGTTTTGTCAACAGAATGAGATAAAATGAAGGGGAAAAAAGAGTGGAAGGTAAGCAAGGAAGCAATTCAGATGAATAATCCTAGGATTTGATAGTGAATTTTGTCTAAAAAAAAACTTTTTTGAACTTCACACAATTTCGAAATGTCCATTAAAGCTGAAATCATATCACTGCCATCTCTGTTTGAAAGCTGTCTTGAGGGTGTTTATCTGAGTCAGTTCAACTCGTAGACAGAGGAGGTTCTGCTTGATTTTAATTGCTGTTTGAGCCAGCGCTCAACCTGAGAGCTCAGGCCTTTCCTTCCTCCGGAAGGAGCCTTTTGAGACAGATCTCAGGGTCAGTCCAAAGCTCAAGACCTGCAGCTCAACTTATAAAGCCCTTTACAGCATGACTTGCATAAGCAAACAGCTGGTTTCCTATTCTGGGGAAAGGACATATTTGTTCTCCAGACTGCCCTGGGCCTAGGTACTTACTAGGGTGCAGGAAAACACAACTCCTCTCCTGAGGCTGCTGTGAAACCGCCAGTGTGGGTTGGACCTTTCAGACCCACCAAACCGACTCACACTGAAGCTGAAACATAAGCACAGACCTTCCCCATTGCTGTGTAACTGGCCCCTCCCTGCCCTCATCAGACCCGGCTCCTTTTCACCCATTGTGGGTGCCACACATGCTCTGTTCCTCGTTTCCATTGATGTCAGCAGTGGTAATAATTAAGGAGAAACACTCCACCCAGTTCGGATATTTCCTTCCCCTGACCCATCCCCCTATGAAGCGGAGTGTGCCTTCCAGTATTTCTTTGCAGCTAGAGTGCAAATGGGGTAAAATAGTCAAAGTAGGAAAGTAGATCCTCTACACACACACGCCCGTGCACATACACACGCACACTCCCACAGCCAGCGCTAAATGTTGTCCCCTCAACACTTGGCTGTCCTTAGAAACGCCCAGAACAAATAGATCCCAATCAGGTGGTAAACAACATTAGGTATGAGAAAGGCAGGAGTGTGTACTATATAAATATATATCTACATACACATACATTTCACTTTATCAAGATGTATACTTCAGAGTCATACTCTTTACTGCACCTAAATACAACACAACAGAAATACTTTTAATAAAGCAGAATTCTAGCGAGAATGCTGTGATCCACTTTCAGATCCTAATATTCTGGATTGCCTCTCTTCAAGAGAGGACATCAAAAGGATTGCTAATTGTGGTTTCAACAAAAGAGAGAGGGGGGAGAGAGGGGGAAAAAGAGAGAACAATTAAAGACAAGGCACCCCACCCCCTACTCTTGCCCTCACACTCTCAAGCCCAACAAGAGATATAAAAGAGAAAATCCCAGGAAATTCCAAGCATGAAAACCTCCCCAGATAAGGCAGAAATGGAAGCAAACCCAACTTTTTAAAGTAAGCATTTTGATCTTCCTGCAAACATGGAGTTAATCTTGGGACAGCTAAGCACAATTGCACAGATGAATTCATTGTGTGAAATGGTCACCGAGCGCAGAGAATGTCAGCGCGGTTCAGAGTCCAGGCTCAGTAGGGGTCATACCTGAATCTGCTGAGTGGGGCGCACGGAAACCTCAGTGTGCGTTCAGCCTTGACCGCTCTTTTTAATTCATTTTCGCGTTGTTCACTGGGGTGGCTTCAGGAAAGGCAAATCGAACGTCCATAGAGGTGTTTGAAGACCTGCAGGGTTCTGATACATGAGCAACTGAGGCTACAGATAAAAAATGTCTGGGTTCTTAACATCCTGATATGATTCTTATAACCCTTTACCCTATGAAACAGCTCTTATGCACAGAGAGGAACACAACAGTACACTTAGTCTCATTTCACCTCAAATTCCCCAGGTGTCCTGGGATGCATGCTTCCTCCTCTTGGGGCCTCCCACACCTAAAAATGGAGGAGTTTGGGTTACTTGTCATCCTCTCCAGTTCTGAGGCTATAACTCAGTAGAGTTTGGAAACTCACCTCTGGGGTTTTATTTTAAGTAAATGGGAGCTATTTTTTACAGTGTGAATGTTTAATGAGGCTACAACCTGCTTGTTACAATATCCGAATACAGCCTAAGCCTACAGGCTTAGGGCCACAGCCGGAAAGAACCCAGTGTTTGTTCCTGTAGGAACCCGTCCCTGTTCCTACCAATAAAAAATGCTAAACTCTCCAAGTATCTTGGCCATTATGAGTAAGTGAAATTCAGTACCTCCAAGGGTTGAGGAGACAGAGAGGTCCTCCCTGTGATTCTAACCCTGAGATATTTGCACTGAATTTATACTCCATGCTTGGCAAGCATGGAGGCCCAGAGAGGTTGGCCAACTCAACCATGATCATCCAGGTAGGGAGGGTGGAGATGGAGAGAGAGGGCCAGCCTGATCAGGCTCCTGCCCATGCCCGGCAGAGTTAGTAAAGTTCACCCTTTGGGTGAGTCTTTCCACATTTACCTACACCTTTGGCAGGAAACGGAAGCATTGCATCTCCCTGAAACTCACTAGAGAAATGAATATCGATGACAAAGTCCCCATTGCCTCATCTAAGAGGATATTTCATGAAAGAAATGACGAAGTGAGCCGGGCATGGTGAAGCGTGCCTTTAAGCACAAGCCTATGGAGTGTAGCTGGGACTGGGAATCACTTGAGTCGACGGATTTGAGACCCACCTGGGGCAACATTGCAAGACCTAGTCCCAAAAAGTAGCTGGGTGTGGTGGTGCACATGCCTGTAATCCCAGCTACCTGGGAAACTGAGACTGGGGATTGCTTGAATCTCTGGTACCCCGGGCAATGTGAGCCTGCAGTTCCATGGGCAAAAATAGCGAGACCTAATCATAAATGAATGAATGGATGGATGGATGGATGGATGGATGGATGGATGGATGGATGGATGGATGGATGGATGGATGGATGGATGGATGGGGACCCTAGCTGGGCATGGTGGT
The DNA here is from genome assembly GCA_004024945.1 of Uropsilus gracilis. Classification (NCBI taxonomy): domain Eukaryota; kingdom Metazoa; phylum Chordata; class Mammalia; order Eulipotyphla; family Talpidae; genus Uropsilus; species Uropsilus gracilis. The sequence continues at coordinate 6,148 of PVHY01030111.1, forward strand.
GCATGCCTGTAAGCACCAGCCTATGGAGTGTGGCTGGGACTGGGGATCGTGGTTTGAGTCCTGCTTGGGGCAACACAGGGAGACCTAGTCCCCCAAAAATAGCTGGGCGTGGTGGTGCTTGCCTGTAGTCCCAGCTACCTGGGAAGCTGAGACTGGGGATTGCTTGAGTCTGTGATACCCCAAGCAACGTAAGCCTGAGGGTCCCTGGGCAAAAATAGTGAAACCCAATCTTAAATAAATAAATAAATAAATGGGGACCCTAGCCAGGCACAGTGGTGCATGCCTGTAAGCACCAACCTATGGAGTGTGACTGGGACTGGGGATCACAGTTTGAGTCCTGCTCAGGGCAATGTAGTGAGACCTAGTCCCCCCAAAATAACTGGGTATGGTGGCATACGCCTGTAATCCCAGCTACCTGGGAAGCTGAGGCTGGGGATCGCTTGAGTCTGTGGTACCCCAGGCAACGTGAGCTAAAAAAATAAAAAGAAAGAAATGATGAAGGCCTCTATGGGAGCTGTCCCACTCGTCACCAGAAGCACAGCAACGGGAGACAGGGGGATCACGAGCACGGGAGAGGTCACAGGCTCCTCAGTCCTGAGCAGGAGCAACCTCACTCACCATGTCTGTGTTGCTTTCTCAGCGTGGGGCAGAATAGGATCCTGACCTGCTGGTGGAGCCAGAGCAGACGGGAGGCAGGTTGGTCATGGAGTAACAAGGTCTGGTCTCCTCTGTCCCCTCATCTCCATGTCCAGGGCAGGGACTCCTGTGCTCAAGTGTGCAAGTAGCTGCACACTAGTCTCAGGGGGGTCAGAGCTCAGGGTCCAGGTGCCACAGCTGCACACCCTCAAGTTCAGGAGCCAGGCTGCCACATGTCCTTTGGGGAGAGAAGGAAAGGGTGGTCAGTGGAAGAGGACAGAACACTTTGCTCTAAGGGATGCTTGCCCAGGGCAGAGATGGCGAGGAAACAAGAGGAAACATGTACAGATGCCCTCACTCTGCCCCTCCTTGAGCAGGACCCCTGTCAAGAGACACTCCAGTTACTGGGCCCCACGCATGCCTCTTGCTGGTCTCAACCTCACAGTGGAATAAAATGTCCAGAACATCAGCCTGGAAAGATGGGACCCCAGTAGCACATCATTCAGCACCCAGTCTTCCCCACCCCCAGCTGGTCACTCATAGGATGTAAAATGCCCTGTGGTTCCCTCCCTTGTCTTCCAGAGCCTGTCAGGTGAATGTCCATGTTCCTCTCCCTCCGTTTTCTGCTCCCATTCTGCGCCTGGGTCACTTCCTGAGGACAAGACCCATCCCTCTCAGGCAGACAGAGCCATTCCCCACATCTGAAGGAAGGACCACACTGACTGACACCATGTCTACTCGCCTTCCTCGCCCCCTTCTCCCCTCCCTCACAGTCTCGTTGGACACTGTTGGTGGTCAGCTCAGTTCAGGTACAGAAGAAAACACTTCTCAGGGGTCAGCCTGGCTCTGCCACTTACTGTGTGACAGAAGGCCCACAACTTCCTCTCAGCCTCAGTTTCAGACTGGTAAAGGATCTGAATAAGACTCCTCCCAAGGTCACTCTGACTCAAGTTTGCAGACTCAACTAATGTGTGAGGAGCACTATCTTCTACCAGAGAGGCTTCCCCACCCATCCTAGGTATTTTGGCCTTTCCTTGGAAAGACCTTGTTACCAAGATTTTGAGGTCCTCTGCCACGCAGAGGCCAGCATCATCTCCATGTTAGTAGCTAAAACCAAAGCAAACTAAAACCATTCCTATGCCTCATCTGAACACAAGTGCTGCTTTGAACCTTCAGCCAAGTCTGGTGCTTATCATCCAGACTGTGTGTGAATTACCATATGAAAGAATTCCCTTGGACCATTTTTGTTAAAGAATTCTCTGTTCACTTTAGAGAAGAAAAACGTCTAGTCCTTCTGAAAAATATATACAAATTGCTCTTTAAATATCCAAGCACATTTCTGCCCCTAGCAGATAGAGTTAACTGCTTCTTGGATAAAGGAATCTTCTAGATGTGAGGGGAAGCCAGGAACTCAGAATGTTATGCTTGACGAGACTGCAGAGGGGCCACCACAGAAGGCTGCCCAAGTTGTTCTCTGCACAGATGCTCAGGAGGGGGCTGGGAAACGTAAAGTCTGCGCTCCACTGGCCCAAGTCATGTGTTCGGTGTGAGATATGTCAGTTCGATGGGAGGTGCACTTCTCTGCAGTTCAGTGAGGCACTGCATATGTGAGCAGGGCACCCCAACATGGAGAAAGAGATATTTCTTCTGCTTATAAATACACCATGTCTCAAAGGTTTGTGGCAGAAAGCATAAGTCCCACCTCCCAACAGGTTCCCAGAAACCGTCCTGGTAAGAAAACCACCTTTCAGCAGTCCTATTTTGGGCTCTATTTACCATCTCATTCTTGATCTCCTTTCTCTGGTGAGACCATGGCCCCTTGGATAGCCTCCTGCACCCAGGACCATCAGTCAGCACAGTGATACGGCATCACCATCCCATGATCTCTTACTGATAGGGCAGACTGCGCAGTTCTGAACGCCCTGGCTGGGACGAGGAGATTACAGAGATGGGCAAAATGGCAATACCATATGTCCACTGTGGCAGGTGGACATGATCATCTGGAGCATGATCACTGTGTGCATCAGGATTCCCTTCCATCTTTTGGGGCCAGAATGGGGCTGGGGGTCCAGCTCAGGAATGACAGTGGGGATTGCCTCACAAGGGTGAGGAGGACAGATCTCCCAAAGACCTGCCTCTGCTGGAAGGGGTCACAGTTAGCAGCCTGGGTGCTCTCGGACTGCGGAATCAGCCTCCCACTTTGTCAACGAACATTGGCTGAGTTAACACTTGTGCATGTCTCTAACTGGACTCCTCTGATGAGCCTGGCTATTGCTCAGAGAGGTTTTCTAAGACCTATGATCATGCAGGGGGAAGAAGGGTGAACCTCCACCCCATTGTCCTTCTCTCTGGCCAGGCGGCTTCTAGGAAGCCCCATGGACATGGAGCTTGCAGCCCTGCACTGAGCTGCGGGTCTTCAGAGTGCCATGACATGCCACAGTTCAGTGCCGCCCCCACTGAAGCCTGAACTATCTTGTCTGTGTCCAGTTATAAATTAATTTCTTGTCATCAGTGATTAACTTATTTGAGCCCCAGGAGCTGCTGAACCAAAACAGCCCCTGGGGGTGAAAGAGTCTCCAGTGTCGTGAGGTGTGTTGGATCTGCCTGTGCCCCTCGTTGCTGTGTCAGCAGTGGGGAGGGTGGCCAGGACAGGGGTCCTGGTCTGCTCCCCCGCTGCTGTGGAATGCTCCCCGGTTTCCTGAGGGTGGAGGAGCACACGGCTGGGTGTCGGGGGAGGGGTTCTTGACTGTGACCACAAGGGAGGTTTTGAAGCTGGAATTGGGGTGGGCCTATTCTTTGGGGGCATATGTCACTTGAATGCAGCCATCTGGGTAGATCTGGAAGGAAGGGGAACTGAGGTTGGAATTCACTGGACGTGGAGGCACATTCTTAGAGCATAAGACCCTATAGTGGGAAGAGGCCTTGGAAAGCATCCATTCAAACATCCCATTCAATGGATTCTAGTCACATGGTGAGAGTGTGAATCCAGGTTCACACACAGAAGATATTGGGAGTGGAGCGGCAAATGTCACACGTTTATATGTGTGTGTGATGCAGGTTCATTTCTTCACTTCCAAGAACTCCCTTTGAGAAAAAGACCCAGGGAGTTCATCCTTATACCCCTTATACCATGTGAAGTTCTCAAAAGTTAAGTGCCTCTGATTTGTGTGTGTGTGTGTGTGTGTGTGTGTGTGTGTGTGCGTGTGTGAATAATCCTGGTCTACTCATAGCAATTTCTAAACAATGTCTTCATTCCTCTCTGTGATCATCCTCCTCAAACCCATCACCCTCCAAAATCATGAGAAAAACCCCAACCAAAGAACATCTAGAAAGTATTCAACCAGCACTCCTCAAAGCTGTCACAGTCATCAAATGTAAGGAAAGTCCAAGAAAGTACAACAAATAAGAGACGCCTAAGAAGACGTGAAGATTAAATGTAATGTGGTATCTGGATGAATGCTGGGACAGGAAAGTGTGTTAGGGAAAGATGAGTAAAATCTGAATAAAGTATAGAATCTAGTAAATAGCAATGTAACAATACTGATTCCTTACTTGGAACAAATGTGCCAGTAGGTAAAATGTTAATAACAGGGGAAACTGGGTACAGGACCCCTCTATTGTTTTTGCAGATTTTTCTGTACAACTAAAACTATTTTAAAATATAGCACTTATTCAAAATGTTTTTGAAATGGTGACTTTCAATTGAACTCAGGCTGGAAGCTTTGTCAGATATTAAATTACACTGCCTATAACTTGGTAGGTATGGGGCAACTCCCACCGGAAAGAGAAAAGCAAGAACAAGGGATCTTTAAGAAGAAAGGCAAGAAGGGAGGGTGTTCAGTACAAGACACAAAAGTAAATGTTACCCTCCAGCAACTGGTGACTGCAAACAGGAAATGCAATCTATCTGGTAATGGAACATTACTTGACCATAAAAAGAATGAAGTGCCAAAACGTGTCACAATGTAGATGAAGCTTGGGAATAGAAAATAAAAGAAGTCAGTCACACAAGGTCACATATTTCAGGATTTTATCTACAGGTAATACCTAGAAGGAAACCCACAGAACAAAGTAGATTAGCAGTTGCCAGGGGAATGGGGAATAGTGTGCGATTGGTATAAAGACCAGAGTTTGAAGGGTGAGGAACATGTTCTACTATTGGATAGTGGTGATGGTTACATACCTTGTGAGTATGCTACACCACCAAATTGTGCATTTTGAAAGAGTGCATCTTATGATGTGTAAATTGCATCAGAGACTTAAAGTGAAATGTAAATGTGAAAAAATAAATCTAATCAAGGAACAGAGGCAGATCATGGCAGACTTCCCAGAGGAGGTGAGCTCATTTTTGCATGAGGGGTCTTAGAAAGATGAAGAATGGATTCTGAAATTCAGTGTCTGGGTTGGCATATCTCCTCTCTATCTCCCCTTCATTAATTGTTTTCTTGTTCCTCCTTCCAAGGAGCGTTCTGCATATCCTCCAATATAACCTTTTATATTGTCACCAAAGCCCCAAGAGGGCATGAAGGTGACTCAACACAAAGTGCCATCAAAAAAGTGAAAACTTTTTTGATTTCTTGAGCTAGCCAGAAGGAAGTGAATATTTTTTAAGTCTAATTTCAAAATACAAGGCAGCAGTGGCTGGGCATGGAGTGTCCTTGACAAGCAAGGGAGCTGGCAGAGGCTCTCCATCACTTGCACAAGTTTCAAGGGGAGAGACGTCTGCAGAACTCTGTTTTTAGCTAAGGACTTGCCTTCACACTAAGCTGTGTGAAAAACTCACTAGCTGTGCCATCTCAGGAAACACAGAATCTGAGCTTCAGTTTCTCAAGTGTAAGGTGAATTGTCTTGAGAATAAAGACAAATATGTGAGCTGGACCTGGTGGTATGTGCCTATAGTCCAAGCGCTGGGAGGCAAGAGGCCTGGAATTGCTTGAGTTCAAGGGTTTGCGACTACCCAGGGCATTATAGTGAGACCTGGTTTCGAAAAAGGAGCGAGGCGCAGTGGCGCATGCCTGTAATCCCAGCTACCTGGGAGGCTGAGACTGGGAATCACTTGAGTCCCCAGGATTGGGTGAGACCTAGTCTCAAAAAAAAAAAAAAAAGAAGAAGAAAGAAGATAATGTGTGTGAAACGTCCTGATCAACTATGTTGATCAGTCATGGCAGGAACAAGTTGCAGTTTTTATGACTCTTCAACGGCCCTACTAGAGACACCTGAACATCTGGGGGGTATTTGAAAATAAATTTCCATCCAGAAGCTCCCTTTGACCCTTTAGTTTATTCTAAACACTCTTCAAAGATCAAATTGTTTGCTGGGTTTTTGTCCTAGACCGCAAGTGGAGTTTCTATACCATTTTATAATGAGTGTATTGTGATAAAATCACAGAAGCACAGAAACCGAAGACAGGAAAGCTGTTCTGCCCTTCAACCCCTGGAAACCAAAACAAAATCAAACAAAGGGCCTATTGGCCTCAGTGGATATGCTGAGGAGAGATTTTGTTCCTAAAATATCTCAAGCTTTCAAGTGAAATCTGATTTCTCTGTCCATTTCTTACTCTTTAACATCATTGATTAATGCACTTCTTTAAAGTAACACCTTGTCGATATATAAACTCACATGATTTAAACAGAAGAGGAGGAGAGGAGAGCTAAGAGTGAGGGGGGGAGGGGGGAGGAGGAGGAATGAGGAAGACCTAGGCATTGGGATTTTTAAAACACCCCAGGGGGTCCCAGGGGGCAGCCAGAGAAGCCCATTGGGTGATGCCAGCTCCCTTCAGCGCTTAACTATATACCCCTCAGGCAAACAGTAAACTGCAGCCACCTGCTCTCTTGTGTCTTCCTGCAGGCCCAGCTGGGTTCCAAGGAAGTGCAGCCGGCTGACATCTACTGTACTTGATAGATACTGCTGGGTGCCAGGCACTTCTTGTAAAGCACTCGCCCTGCCAGGACACTGGACTGGCCGGACCCCCCAGCGATCAGGCTGCAGCAGTAGGTACATTAGCATCTGTGTGTGAATGGAGGAGCCCAAGGCCTCAAGACTTGGAGTGTTGTGTTTAAACACTTGATGACTTACAAAGGGGTTGGAATGTTCGCTGGACACGCTAAGCTGTGAAGCTGATCGCAGACACCCCATCTGGAAAAGTAAGTCAAATATCTTTTTTTAGACTGTTTCTGTTAAGCATAGTTGTTTCTTTTCAGGTGTCTCCCACTGCAGATTTCAAGTTGTTTCTTAGAGGTTCCGGGTTTCCCCCTTGTTCATGAGGCCACCAGGTGGCGCACACCCACAAAACCGTTGGTTGCCTTTGACCCCTGCAGTGCTAGCAAGGGACTCACACCAAGGGGTGCCAGATTGAGCAAATCCAAAATAGAGGACTCCCAGCTACATTTGAACTTCAGATTAACAAACACTGCATTGGATGTGCTTTTTCTAAAAACCACTAGTTGTTTATCCAGACTTCAAATTTAACTGAGAGTCTTGTAGTTTTGCCTAGCTGCCTTCATCAGCGGGGACGTTAGGAGAGCCCAGAGGCTCTCTGCTTTCTCAGATACTAGAACTTGGGGTGGCAAGCTCGAGGGGATCAAGAAGCTCAAAGGAAGGAGCCAGCGGTGGTCACACCACAGTCACCTGGGCTACCTCTTCAGGATGCAGAAGCCCTCAGAGTTGACCGTCTGCTCTCCATTGTCATTGTATGAGTCCTGCTGTCCCTGCCCTGATTGCAACTCTGTGTAACCAAGGCAGATTTCTAGAACACTCCAGAAAACTCTTGCTTTCTTTGGCAGTGGCTTTGTGTGGCCTTTCCCCTCTGCTCCTATTTCTTAAAGTAAATTGGCCTACACTGCTGGGAGGCATACAATCCCAGTGTTCAGTTTGACAGAGAACATAGTCATTTTGTAAGAAAAGTAAA
>PVHY01030112.1:0-13692 GCA_004024945.1 Uropsilus gracilis
GGTGCAGGAATCCCACTTGGGGGGATTTACCCCAAGGATACAAAGCCATTCAAAAGGACACCTGTGCTCGGATGTTCATTGCAGCGCTGTTTACAGTAGCCAGGATATGGAAACAGCCCAAATGCCCCAAAATAGGTGAACCGGTTGGGAAGTTGGGGATCTGTGTACACAATGGAATATTATTCGTTAATCAGAAAAGACAAACGTATGTCATTTGCAGCAACAAGGATGGAGCTAGAAGGAATCATGCTAGCAGAAATAAGCCAGAAATGATAAGACAAACACCGAATGGTCCCACTTATATACAGGGTATAGGGAAAGAAGAGAAGAAAAATTTGCAACTGTCAGCAGAACTGAAATATAGAGCAAGAAAGGGGGCTCCTAGGAGAGGGGAAAGCCGGGGTGGGATGGGCACAAAAGATTAAGATGATGGTGCATGGGTGACAGAGTGGTGGGAGAACCCTGGCGCTACAAAGGTGCAAAACTATTTAATTACTTGATAAATCAGTTAATTCCAAAGAATTCCAAATAGATTAAAAAAGCAAGATAGTAAATCAAAACTTGCGATCAAAAATGTAGACACCCTTTGATTGCATAACATACAAATTCATAATGATGAAATAGTTTTTGATATGTCTTTCCCTGTTCTCGGTGCGATGCTGTGACTTCCTCCCCCACAGGATCACTCGCAACTCCCGGGATGCCGCTACTAAGGAACCCAACCCACGCCAGCGCGCTTCCCCAGGTAGCTGCCTCTTCCCCGTTTGCCTTTGGCTGAGCCGTGACGGGCCACAGCTGTTGCTCTGGAAGTGCTTGCGTTTCCGTTAATCTTTCACAAATGGCTTCGTACTTAGGGGCACAAAGGACTACAGTTCAGACCTTTAGCAACGAGAATCACTTTAAATTTCTTCTGAAATTTCTTCTTCATTGTAATTTCATTCTGCTAATCGCTGGAGTTTTTCTAACACTTACCACAGGTTCAGTCAGCGTGTTGAGGCTGAAACCACGGACAGGAAGGTTCCCTGTCATGTATGTCCAAGTCAAAGTCTTCTAAGTAACAGTCATCATCTTCAGTGTAGTTACAGGAGAGAAACATCTATTTTCTGTCCTTGAAAGTCGTCTGGAACAACACGGCATCATGACATCAAAGATTTCTGAACTTCAGAACGTGTCAGTTTTCATTATTGATAGGACAAATATCTGAGCAGCTGAGCTCTGTGGACTCTGAGGTGTGATTCAGGTTACAAACCTTCATCTCGAGTCACCGGTGAAAACTGTCAGCACAGCCTCCCTCCCACCTGCGGGGCAGCCCCAGCTCCGAGTTGGGTCAGCGTCTCTGCCATCACCGCCATCGCTGGACACGTGGGACACAGGGTCTCACTTCCCAGCCTTGGTCACAGTGAGGACGCCTCTGACATTGTGGGCCATCCCCCTCGGTCCTCACTGATGCTCTGTGTACAGACTGGGAGCTGCGGGGCTGGGCTATGTGAGCCCTGGCGTCAGTCCCAATGCTGGACGCGGTCCAGGTTCCAGCCCCAGGGACGTGATTCCAGAGGGAGACGTGCGCTTTTCCAGTCCAGGGTCCTAATTGGCATCTCCCTAGAGTGAACCCCGTAATTAGAGCGTAATTAGAGCCTCACATGTCCCGGTCAATGAACCGTGGTCCCCACCTGTGTGGACAGGACTGTCGTCCATCCTGCTTCCAGGGCCCACCAGCGTCCACCGGGCTTCCGGCATTGGCCTTGGTGTGGGCACCATCACTATAGGAACGAGTTCTCATCCATCTCATCACTATAGGGATGAGTTCTCATCCACAGGGGCTGTGGAGTCACCGTCCCCTCTGTGTGCCCCTCATGGAGGGTCCTGGGGAGATGGTGTGAGGAAAGGATGAGAGTGGGGGTGCAGTGAGGGGGAGGAGAGGAGGAAAGTCAAGAATTCCCCACAGGGAATGAGATGGGGAAACGATCTTTTTCTTTTTTTAAAATTTTTAATTTTGCAATTTTATCATAAATATTGGTCACGTTTGTAGGGTTATTTTGTACCTTTATTCCCCCCCCTTCCTTTCCCCCTGCCCACCTCTGGCCACTCCAACTCCTCTCGCTGCAAGCTGTTGGTCTGTGATTAGCCCGCTGGTCTTTTCTTTCTCTGGAACTGTGTCCTTCTTTCCTGGGTGTGGACTTGCCCTCCTGGACGGCCGCACACCTGGCCGCTCGGGTCTCCAGGGTTAGCTGAAGCACATAGTCAGGCTGAGCATGTCTGGAGATCGTTGTCGGGCAGATTCGTGGTGGCTTCTCCAGGCCCCTTTCTGGTGTCTGTCACCTGGGACTGGTTCTGTGCCATGTAGTTCTCATATCTGGGTTTGGGAACCCAACTCCCAGCCGTTGGCAGTGAGGCGTTTGCTGCTGGGGGAGATTCCCCAAGTGGTTGGTCCATCTCCTCGCCTCTCTCCCGTGAGCACGTCTGCCAAGGGGCCACAGCCGCTCGCCGAGGCTTTCTTCCCCCATTGTTGGTAAAGGCGGGAGCCTCATACACGTTGCACGTTGCTGTGGGCCCGGGGTTTGATTCCCCAGCGCCAGAGATGATGCGGGTAGAATCGAGACAGGTCACCTCCATCGCTGGTCTCACCTTCCTTGTCTCATGGTTCCCACACGCTGCTTGTCCCAGCCAGGTGGTGAGTGTAACCAGGGCCATTGTTACTGCCTTTCCTCTGCATTATCTCTGCAGCTGGAGAGACCGGAGCTTTCATTCCCGGTGCAGGTCTATTGAGGTTGGAGTAAACTGGTAGGGGGGCCCGCCCCCCGAGTCCACCTCCCGGCGGAGGTGCTCAGTCCCCAGCCCCTGCCCATGTGGAGGCAGAGACCAGCTTCCTTGCAGAGTAGGTCTTCTGATTGTGAATTTCCCCTCAGTTAAATTTGTTCTTTAATTAAAATGATGCCATTTCTTCCTTGGGCCCGGACCCCGGAATACAGGTGACCTGGGTTACATGTGAGTGTTTGGCCTTTGCCTGCAAAGCACAGTCCACCTCTGCGGCGGCCCTGGCTGCGGTGCTGTCCATGGTGCTGAACCTCCTGACACAGGGTGGAGCGGGGCGTCAGCTCACAGGAGCCCAGGCTTGCTCACAAGCAGGGCACTCCCGGCTCAGCAGGCAGGAATATTGGGGTGCTGGGAAGGGAGAAGGGAGAGCAGATCCCTGAGCCCCGTGACCCTGTCCCCTCTGTAGTGTCCGCAGGCCAATCCCCAACCCCGAAGGCTGAGCAGGGGTGTCCGGGACCCTCGTTGGTCAAGTGGCTGATCAGGTGGCTCTGGATCTGCTCCTTTGCAGGCGGCCTGAATAGACTCATCTGCTACAATCAGAGGGAGAGTCAGAGACACGATTCCGCATGTCCGGAGACAGCCCAGCGAACCGGCCATCGCGCAGGCCAGGACCATGTGTCCCGGTGTCTCGGATTCAGGGAACAGGATCCGGGCTGGGTGGTGTGAGCGCAGCCATAGCAGGACATGGACACGTGTGGACACACCTGCTGCATGGTGGGAGGTCACGTGGAGACAGCGGGTCCCGGGGCGGAGGGAGCACGAGGGTCTCCCCACGGCAGTGCGATGCTGGCCCCGTGTGTCTCTGTCCTTCTGGGAGAGGAAAGCTGTCCCCTCAGAAGGACAGACACCAGGTGTTATGAGTTGTGTGTGGAATGAAGAAAGAAATAATCTGGAAGAGACTGAAGCGATCTGAGGCCAGCCCAGAGCACGGGGATCCCAGGAAGCTTGTCCAAGCCCAGCTTTAATGGAGTCGTGAAGCCCTGATACACTCCAGCAAGGAACGTCACAACGATGTCATGAGGAAGCAGCAAAGCGTACGTGACACGCAGCAGGGAGGAGGTGGGGATGTGTGATAACAGGAGACTTTACCTGTGTGGGGGAATCGTCATCATCTATTAGTCATAAGTCCCGTGAGACATTCCAAGGAAGTTAGAAGGCTGTGTCACAGGGGAGAGACCAGCTATCGACCACCCTGTAGTGTGCCAGAGGTGGTGAGACAAGATCAAAAGTGTTCTTTTGAGCTCGTAGCTCATCTCTCATCCTGTTCCCATGCCTTTCAGTGAGGCTACACATGTGGAGACAGGTGCACTGGAGAGACCCACGTGATGGGGACAGAGTGAGCCGGAAGCTGAAACTGAGCCCTGAGCCACTCAGGTCCCCTGCGTGTCAGCCAGGTCAGGCCATGTGCGGGAAGCACCTCCCCATTGCGTCGTTCCTGTGTAGCAGCATCCGGGAAGGGTCTACGGAGAACTGCAGAATCCTGCAAGCTGGGTTCATGGGAGAGTGTGAGACAGTGAATATCAGACACAGGGACAACCTGAACAGGGAGAGTTTACTTTGTAAATGGACACACAAGCCTCGCAGGGAAAAAAACTGAAAACTGTTGGCATCTGTGGCAGTTGTGATGTCTCACTTGATGGTGAATTGATTCTTGATCAGCCTCCCCATGGCCGTCTTCATGGCTTGGTTCCTCAGACTGTAGATGACGGGGTTCAAGGTGGGGGGCACCACCGTGTAGAACATGGAAATCACCAGGTCAGAGATGGATGGAGTCACTGAAGTCGGCTTCAGGTAAGCGAATGCTCCCATGGAGACAAATAGCACCACGACCAGCAGGTGGGGGAGGCAGGTGGAGTAGGCTTTGGCTTTCCCTTCTGTGGATGGCATCTTCTGGACAGCGGAGAAGATGTGCACGTAGGAGATGACGATGAAAATGAAAAAGCACAAACACACTGCTACAACAATGAAAACGGGGACAAGTTCATTCATTAAATTTTCTGAGCAGGAAATAGCCAACAATGCAGGGACATCACAGAAGAACTGGTGGACCACGTTGGACCCACAGTAGGACAAGGAGAAGGTCCCAGCTGTGAGTACCACAGCATAGACACCCCCACCCAGCCAGGACACAGCTGTCAGCTGCACGCACCTGTCCCTGCTCATGAGGATGTCATAGTGCAGGGGGTGGCAGATGGCAGTGTAGCGGTCAAGGCTCATCACTGTGAGCAGGATCATCTCTGTTCCTGCTGAAATAACCATCATGAAGACCTGGAGCACACAGCCCGGGAATGAGATGGAGCTGCTGTGTGTCAGAGAGTTGGCGATGGACTTGGGGACTGTGACTGAGATGAGGCAGAGGTCTGTGAGGGACAGGATCCTCAGGAAGTAGTACATGGGCGTGTGGAGGGTCTGGTCCACGGTGGTGATGACCACGATGAGCAGGTTCCCCAGCAGGGCACACAGGTACATCAGGGAGAAGAGCAGAGGCTGCAGAAGGTCCATGTTTCCAGTGGTGGGAAACCCCAGGAGGATGAACTCTGTCACCATGGTGAGGTTCATGGCCATAGGAGACAGGATCTATACAAATATGGAGGACCAAATCTCAAATCTTCCAAATATCTACCTTAAATTTGTTTGTTGACATGTGCAACTATTTCCATCTATTCCCCACGTCATCACTCTATCTAGGTTCCACTGAGTCAAAGTCATTATCTGAGTCTCATGGTCACTCAGACCACCAACTGCACCTCCTGTGACTGTGACATTATCACAATGTCCCAACGAGTCCCTGGAAATCGGTGGAAACTTAGCCCTTCAACCTTCCCCACAGAACATGCAGAGATACGATCAGATCACATATCTCTCAGCACCCCAGCAGAGAGCAGCCTGCTGCCCTGTCCTGCTGCCCTGTCCTGCTGCCCTGCCTCCTGCCTTGGGACCCGCGTATCAGCTCAGCTCAACTCCAACCCTGCAGCCAGTCAGCAGCCCTAGGCCAGGGATCACACAGTCACCCTATGTCTCTCTAAAGGGTCCTTCCCCCACTGCCCTTGCAGGTCCCTTAGACAGAGACCTTCCCTCGTGGCCAGCTGTCCACTGAGAGGACATGGACCCAAGAGGAGGCTCTGGGGTCTTGTCCACAGAGACCCACCAGTCCTGTGCTCGCCTCCCCACGGTGCCAGTGCTGATGATCATTTTGGTGCAGTTCCTGCCTCAGGGAACCACTAATGGCTATGGTCACTGCTCACGCTCTCTCATTCTCCCCTGCACCTGCCTCCTCCCCACACCTGAGGCTGAGAGGTTATATTTCCTGCACCATCTCCTCTTCCCTCCACTCACCCTGATAGTATCCACCCACCCACGCCTGTCCCCTCTGTGTCCCACAGACTCGTGCAGATCCGGGTCAGGCAGGAGGACACGAGGAGCCGAGCCAGCGGGTGTGAGCAGTGTGCTGTCCCTGCCGTGGCCGGAGACCCTGGTCCCTGCGTGTGCGGGTTTCATCGTCACCCGAGCATCAGGCAGGGCTGAGGTCTGGGTCCAGGGCAGCCCCCCCCTCTTCACCCTCCGAACCCTTCACCCTCCGGACCCCCTTCCTGGTGAGGGGCCGTCAGAGATCCTGGTTAAGGCAGGGTTTTTAGGGCAATGTCGGAAATGCATTGATGGAATTATACTAGAGCAAATGATTCCAAATTGTTAAAAAAAGTAATAAAGTAAATCAGAATTTGAGGCCATCGAGATGAAGACACCCACGGTGTGAATTAGAATTAAATATGTAAGAGGAATAAGTGCTGATATAGTTCTCCCCCAGCCCTGGGAAATTCTGTGACTTCTTCATTTTACAATGTCACCGGCAATTCCCGGGTGATGGAGGTGAAAACACACCCATGGTCACGGCCCTAAAGACACAGCTGAGCTCACTGTCCCCTGTTAGCATCAGAGCCAAACAATGGTCGACAATGTTGCTGTAAACAGTAACCGAATTTCTCACTGACTTTCACATATGACATCCTCTGCAGGAACCAAGTCATACCATCCTGGTCTTTAACAACTCTTTCATACAACTTCTTTCTGAATTTCTCTTTCCTTATAATGCACTTACATTAATTGTTGTGATTTTCTTTAATACTTCGCCCTCTCAGGTTGCTAAACTCTAAAATCTGACTCGTGAACATCCTTCATCGTCACTGTACCTGAGTCACTAACTTCTAGTACGATTTATGTACTAAGATCTAATATCTGAACACACCATGAAAATGATGTCTTCTGTCCTTGAAACTCCTCCCAGGATAATACGGCATTTTGAAATCGAGCTACAAGCTCATATTTAGAATTCAACAGCTTTCATCATTTATAAGACAGACATTTTAACCTCTCTGTCTCTGGAATCTGAAATGAAGCTTGAAATCTGAAAACCCTTGATCCTGTGTGAATCTGCCCCTGAAACTGTCGGCGCAGCCTCCCTCCCACCTGCGGGGTGGCTCCAGCTCCAAGTCAGGTCAGCATCTCTGCCGTCACCGCCATCGCCGGACACGGGGGTCACAGGGTCTCACTTCCAGCCATGATCCCTGTGAGGACGCCTCTGACTGTCCCGGGTCAACCCCCTCGGTCCTCGCTGATGCTCTTTAGACAGACCAGGAGCTGCAGGGCTGGACTATTTGAGCCCTGGTGTGGGACCCCGTGCTGGACACGGTCCAGGTTCTGTCAGCAGCGACGTGATTCCAGAGGGAGACGTGCGCTTTTTCAGTCAACTGTCCTAATTGGCGTCACCCTATGTAACCCTCAGAGAGCAATTAGAGCCTTGGCGTGTCCTGGTAACGGAGCTGTGGACCCACCTGTGTGGAGAGGACTGTTGTCCATCCTACTCCCTGGGTCCTTCAGTGTCCATGGGGCCTCTGGAGTCAGCCTGGGCTGGCAACGGGGTTGTTGCAGAATGACCCATCCCAGACCCAAACCACAGTCTTGGTCTAACTGAAACAAGCCTGTTTTAACCGGCCAGGGACTGAGTCTTTCCCCAGCATGACATCATGGACAAGAGAAGCTCCTTCCTTTGCAGGCCAGAGGGTATATAGTTAGAGACCAGGAACACATTCTCATCAGCAGTTAATACTTATGGAGGTAGCAGGATTTCCAGAAATAGGTACAGAAACAAAGAATCTAATTTAGGTGACCTAACTTGCTCTCTTATCAGGGCTTTACACTATAAAGGCAAGGAAAGTACCTAGTGATTGTTTAAGTTTCCCCTTTCCTGGGTTTTAGCAGCTTAGGAAAGAACCTGGGGTTCTTTTCACATACATGTGTTAAGTCACTGAGACCTGGTGTCTGTGGGAAAGGGTCTGGCCTTATCTGATCTCAGTCCCTGTCCCTTCCAGGAGCATCTGTTTGATGGTCATGTCATGTCCAGCCTTCATTGTGCAGAGGAAAAGCCTAGTCTGTTTCCATCTCTGAGTCTCATCCTGCTACACTATCACATGGCCACACGTACCTACCCCTACCACGAGCATTTGCTTCAAGATGAGGTCCCGTCAACAGGTGCTGGAAAGTCTTGACCACTCTGTGTGCCCCCTCAGGGAGGTGCTAGTTGGTAAGAAGCAGGCCAATTACCTCAAATGGCCTCACAGGGAAAAGTTGGTCTTGTAACCCTCCACTACCGGGTTTGTCCACCTGCAAGTCATAGCAGCACCAGACCAGGTTCACAGAAACAGGGTTTATGAATGAGAGAAGGAACCCAGCATCCTCAGGGCAGTCCAGGCCTCTGGCCACCTCAGCCCAGTCTAGTCAACACCAAGTCCAGCTTTCCAACAGCTCTCTCTCATCAGGGACAGACACAACCAAGACTTCTCTCCAGGAAGGTGCCCTTTCAGGGACAGACGTAACCAAGTCCAGGTTTCCAAATGCTCATGACTTTTCTTTTTGGCCAGGCCATGGCCTGAACTGGGCGCCTACATGACATTCACTGCCTCCTCCTCCGCTCAGGTCTAGGCATGCGTGTCTGCGTTGAACTTCCTGCACACGCTTCTGTGAGCTTCCTTACCCCGTGTCCTCTGGTGCCCGCGCTGTCTTCTCACGAGGCTTTGTTCCTCACTCACTCCACGTGCTTCACCAAGTCTCCACCAACAAGGTCTTCCTCCTCAGCTGCATCTCATTACACAGATGGGGCCACAGGCCTCTTATCCATCTGCATCACCCCTTACATCTCACACTTCCTTGTTTTACACCAAAATCCCTACGTTGGCACATCCCACCAGGCCCAACTGCAGCGGTCTCTAGTCACCCCTGCCCACCTCTCTCGGCGGCCAACTCCACCATTCCATGGTGGGAATACGGGCACCTGACAACATTCCTTGTGCAAAGGCAGAACAAGCAGTTACACCAACCTCCATAGAGGTACAGCAGATTCAACGCTATTTTCCTTTATCCAGCAGGGCATATCATATTAGCTTGGTAAATGTGGCCAGACCAAAGGTGGGTCTGGTATAGGAAGTGTATGGAGCTGCAGCAAGGTGTCATATTTGGAAAGCCGAGTTTGCATCAGCATTGGTTGGAAAAGTTTGAAGAGCCTCGGAGAAGCCGAGCGATTTGGAACACTGGAGAACAAGCAAAGAGAAGATGCCAGAGAAAGACTGGACTTGGCAGAGTGCCTGCCTCAGTTTTGGAGGGGCAAAGGGGCGCTATCTTGGACATGTGTCTTTGGAAGCTTTGGGGCTGAAAATGGTGACAGGGGTCAGGTAACTGGTCACTTGTGGGTTTGAGAGCTTTTTGCTTTTCCTGTTTAGTTTTCCTTGTTAATAAAACCCTGTTGTTAAACTGCATTGGTCTGGCAACTGCTATGCGTGGGAGGTACGGACCTGAGAAAACCTGACTGGCAGACGTCACATTTTAAAAAATGGCCTGTTGGTTGGAGGCTTTGGCCCATTTGACCTGATTTCAGTTGGTGACCGCGGCAGGACAAATCACCCGCGGTAGCCCAGTCCAAGAACAGCTTACTTTGTGTTGGGCACCTTAAAGCGGAAAGCAATTGCAAGACTTTTGGTAAAAATGCCTTCATAAACATTAGTCAAGGGCTTAAAATGCACAAACCCTGTAATGTGCCCATTACTTTGGATTGTAGCTATATGTTTAAAACGGGTGGACTTTGCAATGTTCCAATTGCTTTGGATTCTGTGGCCATGCAGTGAGAAGCTCTGTATGCTATTCATAGAAAAGTACTTGTCTGCGTCACTATATATACTGGTTTGTAAGAATAAAAGCAAAAAGTCTGGTATTAAGCTTCCAGAGAAGATTCAGTATGTATGCCAGAAGTCAGATTTACAGTTTGGAGGTTCAGAAAAAAAATAGTTTACTTAGTATAGATTGAATGTTTATGTAGATACGACCATCTGAATAAGTGTTGGGTACTCACTGGGGTTTCACGGGTCTAATGGCTTAGTTATTTCCCTCTCACATCCTTGATGTTTGAAAAATGCTTTAACTGGTATTAATGTAACTGCACATTTTGCCTGCTTACAGGTAATGCTTTTGCATGATTGTGTGAGAAAAGGGTTGTTTTTACCGTTGTAGATATAAATGTGTATTAGATCAGAATGGGGAAATGATACAGGGTAGTGACACAGTTAAAAATTGTATTGGCACCAAAATATCTTGGGGGGTGGAGTCTGAGAAAAAGACCCTGCATGAGAGAAAATGGGAAACAGGAAGAGAAGGCATATGAAAAGGGAGGAGCGAGGAAAGAAATAAAGGAAGAAAGCGATGAGGATGGTGGACTGAGAGATCAGGCCCACATGGCCTGGCCAAGGGAAGCCTCCTGGACGAATGAGCTGGAGGTGGCAAGGAGCCAGATATGGGAGTGTGGCCAACAGAGACATAGCCCATGTGGTGTTGGATGCCACAATTGCAGGCCAGGGGTGACCAGGAGTTGATGTGATCAGGCCTGGTGGATTTGGCCAGACGTCACCCAAGGTGGACCTTGTAAAGGAAACATGTGGAGCCGCAGCAAGGTGGCATATTTAGAAAGTTGATATGTCCATCAGCAATTGTGGAAGAAGTTTGAAGAGCCTTGGAGAAGTGGAGCAGCTCGGAACACTGGAGAGAGAAGACGCAAAGAGAAGACGCCGGAGACGGAAGACTCAGAAGACTGGACTTTGCAGAGTGCTGGCCTCAGGTCTGGAGGGGCAAAAGACACCATCTTGGACATGGGTCTTTGGGACCTTTGGGACTGAAAATGGTGACTGGGGTAAGATGACTGGCCACTTGTGGCACCAAGGACTGTTTGTTTTCCCGGTTAATTTCCCTTGAAAATAAAACCCTGTTGTTTAAATTGCTTTGTGACTTCGGCAACTGCTGTGAGCATGGGTGATGTGGACCTGTGGCTTGCTGGTTGGAGGCTTCTGCCCCTTTTGACCCAATTTCATCCCCATTCAGCCTTGTCACCTCCTTACGGAGGGTTTTGGGGAGATGGTGTGAGGGGACGATGGGGGTACAAGAGTGGGGGGGCCGGAAGGGGAGGAGGAAAATCCAGAAGAAATTCCTGGAAGTCATCTGATGCAAATTTGCTCCTGTCCCTTAAAGATATTTTTATATAAACAATAACATCTTGTTCCCTGTCCCTGTCATTCTGGGATGAATCTGCAGGTGTTACTGGGGCAGCTTTTGTCTTCATCTTTGTGTTGCGACCACCCCGTCCGGCAGGCTCAGCCTCCATCCAGGCAGTTGGGAGGTCAGAGCCCTGGGTCATGTCCACGGAGTTCTCACGGAGGACAGGGGTAAACCGCTGCCCAGGAAACAGCTGCTCGAGTCTCCCTCAAGTTCTCATTCTTCTTTGCCGTTGCCAGTGCTCTCCTCCCTCCCCCTAGGGTGACCAGCACCCTTCCCCCTCCCCCAGGCCCAGGGCAGCCTCTTAGGCTCCTACACACCCACTGGGCCAGGAAAACCCTCATGGGGAGTGACCAACCTCAGGGCTGGTCACAGAGGCTGATGGCGGAGGGCAGAGCCTGATTGTTCGGTTCCCTCCAATCCTGTGAGCCAGAGTCCATCTCTGCGGGGTCCTGGCTGCGGTGCTGCCCGCAGGGGCTGTGCAACCAGGGGGAACAGAGTGGAGCTGGGAGGTCTTGGGGGGTCTGCTCTCAGGTGGGGGTTCTCCCGGTGCCCTCACAGGCAGGGCGGCCCTCGCTCAGGAGGCGGGAACTTCGGGGCTACTGGAAGGGAGATGGGAGAGGAGAGTCCGGAGCCCCGCGGCGCTGTCCTGCTCGCAGTGTCCAAGGGCCAAAGCTTCTGCTACCCGAGCAGAGAGAGCTGGTCCTCCTGGGCTTTGCGGGGCTGCCCCGTGCAGTGGTGGGGACCCTGCCCCAGCCCGAGGGGCCTGTGGGTGCCACTCCCCACTAGCCTGCACCCTGCCCATTGGAACCCTCCTCCCCATTCAGGCGCCTACCCCTGTCCAGCTGGTTCCCAGATCTGGGGGCCTGGCCCTTGCACCGGTGGGCACCATGGGAGCTTGGCCAGTGCCTGTCCTCCCCCAGCCCAGTATGTGGGCCCAGTCTTGCATCTCCCTCCTGTGCCATCTGCCCTGGATGGGGGCAGTTCTTCTGAGTCTGAGAGCCATGCCGGAACCCCTGGCCTCGCCACTGCAGTCCCGCCTCGGCCTTCCCTCTCCTTGATCCCCAGCCCTGCTGCGGAGCCTGCAGACTGGCCTACATCTGGGGGTGGGCGGGCCCGGCGCCATCAGAGGCGGGAGCCACGGGCTCCCCTTTCATGTCTGGGTTGAGGCGTGGCCCTTCGGGGTCTGGTCAGGGAGCTGACGTCCAGCGCAGGTGACCTGGGTGATGTGAGGAGGTTGCTGTCCCTGGGGACACCAAGGTCCCCCAGCTTGTGGCTCTCGGAGAGTCCTCTCAGTGCTGGCTGAACTCCGCCGGATGCTGCTCCCTGGGCCAAGTGTCCACGGTGCACAGAACGGCAGCAGGGCTGGGGTGGCCAGGCTCCAGGCTCTGTCCCCACCCCTGGGTGCCTGGTCCTGACACCTGCTTCCCCACGCACTGGTGAGCGCGCCGATCACACTCTGGAGGGCATTGTGAGGGGTCAGGGCAGACAGAGGACAGTGCGGCTGGTCAAGGAAGGATGATCTGGAGCCACAGTGCATCCCGGGTGCTTGGTTTGTATTGTCGGCATTAAGAGGGAGGCTGAACATTCTCAGGGGACAACACCAGCTAGATCTGGACATCACAAGCGCCAATCCCACACAGGACCAGTGTCCAGCTGGCGGCCGCACGGGGAGGGCACGGCTCTGCCGGCTGCTGCTCTGGGTGTTCGCGGGGCCGAGCTGAGGGCAGGGCCAGGGGGCGCCCAAGACCCTGCAAATATCGGGGTGCAGCCTGAACTCAGGGTGCAGGCTGCCCAGCCTGTGGGAGCAGCCAGCAGCATCTCTCGTGGGCCTTGCAGCTATGGGAATCTGTCAACAGATGCCCGGGCTGTGGATCACCCCAGGGGCGCGGTCAGATGGGCTCCGATGATGCAGTGCATGGCACAAGGCGTCCACACCCACGGGGAGCAGGACATGGCGCAGGCGGCTGGGCCACCTGAAGAATTAGACACTGCAGCGGGTCAGAAGGAGGAGCGCAAATATTGGGCAGCTATAGAACAGACGATGTGACAATGTAGATACTGCCTGGCACTGCTGGGCACCAGCAAGATCTCTGTGGCTCTGGAGGGAGGACAGGAGAGGGGCCAGGGGAGCCTGGGGTCCCTGTGAGCCTCCCAGGTGTGGATGTGTGGCTGCAACAGTGATGCATGTGGGGTTGCAGATGGCATTGGTGGCTGAAAGCAAAGACGTGTGAGCTGCTACTTGTGGGTGAACTGGCCCTTCATCAGCCTCCCCATGGCCGTCTTCATGGC